>JAAOAT010000641.1:0-68258 GCA_013186855.1 Fusarium ramigenum
CACCACCACCACGTCCTCGCAACAATTTCCACGTGAGATCCAGTGTCGCCTGATCGCGCGCTTTCTACTACTATCACTTTTGGCATACTACTTCTTCACGAATCAATTCACCGCAATACAATGGAGAACAAAGACGATGAAGGACCCAAACGGCCGTCAGCCAAAGTCTCTTTCAATCCCTGGGCAACACCTACCCGCCGCCAACAGAACATCTCAAATGAGAGTGGCGCAAGTGCTGGCCATAGCACTACTATAAGCACCAAGAACCCTCCAGTCCCGATCTCCGCAAAGTATCGATGCGCCTGTCCAACTCTCCGCCCCCTGCCCCTCCAACTTTCACGAACCAAGTTCCCTGCTAGTGTCAACCCGTCGCCCTCTATCTTTTTAAAAGATGTTGACCAAATTCTGAAGCGCCACAACGTCAATTCCGAGACCAGAGTGGAGTTTGAGATGAGAGAACAACAGGGCTTCCCAGATACGACTCTCCCTACATTGCTCATCGTTTCGCCTTGGTCTGAAGGACTCCGAGGTGTTTGGGAATCAATCACCGCGGCCATTGCCAAGTCTACCAATCCCGGCACTGGGATACAGGTGGAGATGATTGCACCAGAGTTATATGAACACATTTTCTATCGTCCTCGGAGAAGGAAAAAAGCCCAGTGCCTTGATCCTTAGTGATAAAAGACTTAGGTAACTTAGCATAAGTTTAGGATAACTTAGGATAACTTTACCCTAAGCTTAGGGTACCTTTTGCTAATTTTATTTTATCATCCTAAACTTAGGGTCCGGTGGATTGTGAGCGCTGATTGCATACCAACATTATGTGTGCTCGACACGGACTTGTACTCCCTTCCAAGCGCTGTCTACAAGACCGATACTGAGTTCAATGGAGGCGGTGACAATCTCCCACTTAGTTTCATCTGAGCTGTAGTTCACAGAGATGTAAATAGTGGTAGGCTTTGTAGAGAGTGTTGATAGACCGTAGCGGAACAGAGCCATTGTTGTCATTTTGCCCTTGGTTGCTTCGAACTGCTCGAGCTTTTCGTATACGTGCGCGCGGATCTTGTCCCACGACTGAGATAATTTGGGCTGATTGTGGACAGGGCGATAGAAAATGCGTTCATACAGGTCTGGTGCAATCATCTCCACCTGAATTTCAGTGCTAAGGCTGGTGCCTGATAGTTCACCCGATGATCACCGACAAGCTCTCGGAGCTCAGAGTAACGAGATACATTTATTGGGCTCCTTCCTGCCGTCAAATTCGTTTGGGTACCTCCACAGTGTATTTTCCACTGGAGGGTGCTTCCTAAATCTGCTCTTGTTCGAGCGACTATCTGTCGATTAGGAGTAAAAAACGAACGCGACTTTCGGCACTGCTCTGTATAAATATGGATACTTCCCATCGCATGCCGCCCTGGTGTTACTTGAGAGACTTTCAGAGATAGAGAATCTTTATATTCAAGTAAATATAGAGTTCGCTATCAAATTCTATGTGCCCTGACCTGGTTTCCTCATGGATCTTCACCATGATGTTCAACATCTAGACGAGCTCTCCGTGCTGACATGGCTCAATCCCATATAACTGCCATCGGGCCAACTCTCGTTGTCAGATCAAGCTTCCCGAAACTGTAGTTCCCGACAATACCATCTAGAAAACCTGTCTTGAAGTTTCTTTTGAGGATGAAAAGGTCGTTGGTAACTTGGTTTGCAACCGCAAGGAATTTATTGCGAGAATCAGGTGACAACGAAAAGTGCCGGGGTATTTTGCCATAGGTGCTGTTGAGACCCAAGAATTGAAGTGGCGTCTTGGAGGATCCATCCAAAGAGTATACAGCGATAGTGTCCACCTTATCAACTGACTCTGTGTTCCGGTTTGATACATACAAGAAGCGCTTGTCATGCGAAACAGCAAGTTCGGAGGCCAAATCGACGTTGTTGGGCTTCGTACGCTTGCTTGAACCATCGAGAGTAGGTGCCCTCTGTAGATGGGTTATGCGCAAGGTTTCATTTAGGTCGGGATGCTTGCCGCGAGGACCAACAATGCCATTTTCAAGCGAGAAGACATTGACGGTGTTATCGAGCTCGGAAACAAAAAACATGAGTGTCTTCTCTTTGCTGACTTGAGAGAATACAATGTGGCGTGGGGGCCCGTTCCCGGTAGCAGGGTAATGCTCCGAATCTGTTCGACATGCTTCGCATCGTGGACCTGGTATATGTAAACACGATCGGCGCCTCGGTCAGGCACAGCCATGATATTTCCGCAAGGACTGAAGACGGCAGCATGTGGATTTGCAATTTCCTGCGAATCTCCAGTTCCAGGGCCAGGATGTGTGAGGTTGTAATGGAAGACGTTAGCAACGGGGCCAAAGTTGCCAGGAGACGTGAGTGGGAAAATGGAGACTGTAGAGCCGTCGCTAAAGCGTGAGTACGTCAGAAGGGCGAATCATCAACGTAAATGTCATGGTTGATTGCTTACATATTGGCTGAAGATAGCGTTCTTCCGTCTCGTGAAATATCAAGATAGACGCCTCCATCACCGTGAGATGCTACTGCGTCATGCAGCTCAAGACGGCCATTAGGTAACTTTCTGAATGCATAGACACCGCCACTCGTAGACGAGTTGTCAGGGAAATGTGTTCTCGAGACTGAGTACAGATATTCATCTCTGCTGTGTAACCATCCTGGTTGATATCCTGCCTGGGTAGTACCGACTAGTTGAATGCTTCTGTTTCTAAGTTCAGAGGGATCAAAGCTCAATGTGAGTATACCTCGTTCTTGATGGGCAACGCGAAGAGTATGGACTTGTGATTTTGCGCATGCCGCATAGGCAAGAAGCACAATAATACAAAATGTAAGTGAAAACATATTGTTGTCATTAAGAATTAGAATCTTAATTCTAACGCAGGTTTTATAGGGGCCATAAGTGAAAAGTAATGGCTTTTGAGTTCTTGTCACGACCGGCAGTGACTTATTTATATCTTAAGCGTCGTCACAAAGGACACAAGCTATGCTAAATACGATCGTGGCTTAGTATGACATGGTAAGCTTACGACGCAGAGGAATGGGTATATGCCCGGTTTTTGAGCCTCCTGGCTTCACAAATTTATCAACATGCTGGGTCAATAGTCCTGCGGACTTAGATTAATACCGGCGGATATACTCAACGTCAGCACACAGCATAGCACCTAGCCCGTTTAAAAACAGCGATTACACTTAGAAACCTACGGATACGGACTTGTAATGTTCCTTATCCGAACCGCTTTCAGTCGAAACCCTCAGTGCGGTATGACAGAGTAAGCTTGACGTCAATTCATGTGTCCGCAATCTGACGGACCTTCTGAGGTTTTCGTGCTTTCGTGGGCAAGTAATTGCATTTCAGTAGCCATTTTCAAAGCATTAAAGTAAACCATGGGCAAACATTAAACCCCCTTCTTGGGAAAGCCATCTGCATACGTTGTACAATGTGCATGTCTTAGCTTGCGGGTGACTTGCTATATGACTGGTAAGCATCATAGCACCATGAAGAATAGCTAGCTTTAACTATCTTAAATAACGCACTTTTCAGGCTCTACAGTTATCGCACTTGCTGAGATATTTTGTCGGTCATATGTTTTCTATAACACTTGAAGGGAAAGACGTTGTAAATTACTATAATAATCTTGAGAATCATGAGTGCATTAATAATGGTTAACAGGTAGGGAGAGGTTAATTACCCTTGGGAAATGTGGGGAAATTTGTTTTTCCGTTGCAGATTTAAACCTGTTGCTTATCTTATCTCTCCACCTGTATTCGTTCTAGCGTGGACCTGTGGGCAAATCTGCCTTGTCTGCCTTCCAGTGTAAGCCCAAATATGCAACCAGTGTCGAGTACCAGAATAAAAGTCAGCACTTCCCAAGCCACTTTACCCCGCTGGCCCTTTCATCCTTCTCTTCTCAGTTCCGAGAGATCGATATGAGTGACCCATTATCTATTGCCAGCGGCGTCGCCGGTCTCGTTTCACTCGGCCTTACTGTCTGCGACGGCCTTCACACTTACTTCAGCGCTATCAAGGACAGAAAAGATGATCTTGCAATTGTCACACAGAACCTGGCCCTGTTCAAGTTCCATATTTTCGCTGTGCAATCCAGTGCATCAAAGCTTGGCCATCGTCATTCTCCAGCCATCGATGGCTTACAATTGAGTTTAATCAATTGCGACATGCAGCTTAATTGTCTCCAAACATTGCTCAATGAGTTGCTGCCAGCCGAAGATCCGTCGCTTACCAAGGACATCTGGAGAAAACAGAAACTGATTGCTCGATATCCCTTTGATCGCAAAAAGCTTGTGCAGCTGGAAGAATATCTTTCGCGAGCAAACACTACACTGAGTAGCTTTATGCAAGCCCTGAATCTGTGAGGGTCCCCATTGACACTGAGAAGCGTATCTGTGCTAAGTAAAAATAGTGATATCAACATCCATATGAGGGACGACTTGGACGCTTTTAAAGTATCTCTCGAAGCACTCGACATCAACACACAGACCAACTTGAGGACAATCGCCACCAGACTCGACGTCATTGGCTCCAAAGAAGAGCCCAGCTCCCTTCAACTACCTCCATCCCGAGTAGAAGATGTTACAGCCTCCAGCAGCAATAGCTTCATCTGGCACCAGACTGCTGTTGATGTTGCACAGACGAAGACTTCGTTCCAAGAAAACGAACGATCTTTCGAGGACTTCGCCGAAGCTCACTCCAAGCCTCGTTATCTACAGAATGCCGAACTAGAAAGAAGCCTGTGTAAGGAGCTGTCAGACATGGATTGCACCTGTGGGGCTTCAAGCAGCAAGACGAACAGTCGTCCTGCCAGTCGCACGTACCGGTTCTGGGGAGGGCTGACTGTTTCAAGACAAGGAGACGTACGATCAAACCATCGCCCTGGGTGTATCTTCTTTCGGAAGTCCAGGAGAAATATTTCCAAAACATCTTTGACGTACTTCGGGCTTCTGTCCCTTTTTTCCCAATCCTTTACTGTTTCCCTAACACAAGAATATCCTGCTGGGCCATATAGCGTTTCTTTTGAATTACAGCCATGCAACGTTGTCGAGAGCAGCCCAGCTTTTCAACTTTTTCATATCCGGCCAGGAACTATCAATGACATGTCAGGTCCTGATAAAAGCGGTCTTGGTCCAGGTGAATTTGCGGAAAGCATTATCAATGAGCTAAAAGCTATCTACCAATCCGGCAAGGCATCACCTTTCGATGTAGACCAGTTCGGCAATAACATTGCCTTCATATGTCTACAGGTGAGTCAGCTCCTGTTGTCTTTTTCACTTCCTAACGCATAATTCCTGTAGGTTTGGTTGGCCCACTTCAGCTACATGGAGGGATCGAAGTCCAGGGACATAACAATCAATGCCATTTGCAATATGTTGACCTATCTGGACGACATCGGCGTTCCCATCGCTGCATCGAATTTTTTCCAATTGTAAGAATCAACCAAGACCAGATTCTCTGGCATATCTAACATAAACTAGTAACATATTCACCCTATCTATGGGGTCCCTTGGTAACTTGTGGATACTACCGCTGCTTTATAGGTTGGTCACGAACCTCGATTCAAATTTTGACCACGCCGACCTCGGTTGTGATGTGGGCCGGCACCCTGCGTATAGCTGGCGTTTAAATGGAGAACGAGTAGTGAGGCAAATAACTGCACTATGCGAGCATTCCGAGATATGTGAAGGTAATAGGAGAGTTACGTTTTTTTCCGCCACTGGTCAAAAGTACTAATATATCACGCAGATATGGGGTTCTCAGACCTCTTTTTGGCTGTTACGAAAAGAAATAGTGAGAAACTACAGGCTCTCTTAGCCGAAGAAGACAATACTTTGAACATTTCGCAAACAGATTTCTACAGGCGCAACATATTACACGCAAGCAGTAATTGGCCTGAGGGGCTAAGACTTCTTCTACAACGCGACAGTGTACGCCCCTTGATGAACATGCCCTCAGCGCCTTATCATTATTTCAGACCACTAGACTATGCTCTATTTCACAGCAGGACTCTCTGTAGTGCTCCGGACCAGTGGACTGATTGTGATGACTGCATTTGCTCCCCTGCTGTTCGACTACTGCTCGAAGCTGATTGCAATGTTACAGTCGGTCCAACGTGTCCTCAGCTCCTAGCTGATTGTTCCTTGAAGGCCCGAAGATTGTTTTTTGAGCATCTCAAGAATAGGCGTGAGCGATTGCGGAATCTTGCTATTGCTGTCCTTTCCGAAGAAACCCTACGTCGATACGGTATTACCGCAAGCTCCTTACCTGACAAGACTGCTCCCCTGATATGGATTGAATTGCAGCAAACCAAAGATCGGTGGGAGTCTCTATCAGTGCCTCTCAGTGATGGTCTTGAGCCCTACAGAGGCTCTAACCCCGAGAGCTTTTTCACCTTTCCTCACCTCTTACAGGTTGCAGAGCTGGCAGCCGATTACGGTTTCATACCTGCGGATGAAATCGGGGTTTCAACACTTCTGTCTGGCAGTCGCATATTAGATGTTTCAGAACCTGTCACTATACATTATCTGGATTGGTTACTTCAGTATGATCTGAAGCTAGATCTCTCATCGGACCTCTTCCGACTTTCCGCCCTTCATCGTATTGCAGTCTTAATTGGGGACCGGATACAGGAATCTTTTAATCAGGCTAAGGCCCTCCATCTGTCGCTCCAGGACGTCTCTATGCCGGAGTTGCAAGATTCAAGGGCATTGCTAGCAGCGGTATGCCACAGCAAGGCCCTATGCAACATTCCATGTCCTTGTTCATCGGGCATCTTTAACCGGCCTTTGGCACATGTCTTGCCCGCAATGCTTCTTTATCAGGATCGTAGAGACTCGGCATACTTTCTTGAGAACATGGCAGAGAACATCGAATTTGTGGTGCGTTCTATTGATCTGCTCAGCCTTTCAACCTGCAGCTCTGAACAGCTCTATATGGCAAAATGCGCAATTCATATTTTGACTATGATGTCCTTGGGGGTAAGGCATTTACCAATCTGTATAAGTGATGGTGATTGTTACCTAGAGGATTCAGATGATGAAGAAGAATGGAGGGAAATATTAGACGAGGACCGTCATTTGATCAGTCAGCTTGAAGCACTTGACGAAGAGTTCGGAGAGGCCTTTAATCGTCAAAATGTCTCTATATCAGAGTTTCTCTCGGGCTACTGGCTGGCCAGAATGGAACAAGTCGTCGAGGGGTTGAACAGACCCCTAACTGGTGACGACAGACATGATCTGTTGCACGCCGGGGTGGTGCTGGATGAAGACGAGACTAATGGCTGCGAATGTTGTGTTGAGCATTTTTAATTGACTTCGAGACTGGAGAAACTGTCTCGAACTGATGGTTGATCTAAGAATGCCAGCTTCTTGTTAAAGAAAGATTCTACGTCACGGCCCATGACTCAATAACCTAGACAACTCATATCGCGCTCATTTTACCGACTATAGCAGCATATGTTAGCAATCCGGATATATGCTGTAATAGATAAAGATCTCTTATCTACATGTATGCCCGGATTGGTACCTATTAGCCGGAAGCTTATCTTTTGACATGGAGATCTGCAGATTTATGTCCCAGTCTATCGTGGTTTATCTGCGGGGTTGCCCCATTTTCACTAAGCGACATGCATCAACTCACCCATCTTTCGGGTCGTCGGCGCGCCCTTCAACATTGTCTTCTTAGTAATTCCTCACCGTTTAAAGATAAGCATACGTCGTAACCTCAATTGTCGCTCATGGCTAGCTTAACGCTGATAAGCGGAAGTAACGTTAATGCCCGATCTCGGATGTGTCATCGCGTCTGCAACTCATATCTTGCTGCAGCACTTCTCTGGCCACTTACAACATGTCTTGCGTTTATACAGCCAGGATTTAGACAGATTTCTTGACTTGGCCGACGCCTTTGGGTATCTTATCATGGCTTCGGGGAACTAGCGGCGCCGACGGGGCAAAGGGCAGGCAAAAGTTCTTTGCAGATATATCGACGCGTCTTTTTCGGGTGCTTGTAGTCGCCGATGCTGCCGTTACCCTATCTTATCTCAGATAGAAAGTGTAGGTTGATTGACTATTGTAGGTAATATATAGTTGACTATTTCATCTCCCCTTCAAGTCATACTCATTACTGGCGATAAACCTTAGTTGTCACCTGTTGCCATGAAACAATCCATTGCAAATGTTATCCTAGGGCTTGGAGGCGTCATAGCCTCTACTCTCCCTGTTCAACTTCACACAAGAGAGGTCCCAACTTCTCACTTGACGAATATCTACGTCAAGTTTGATAAAGCGTCTGAGGGTCTCTTGTCATTCACTTATGGTCTTTGCAACAGCAAGTCTCGTTCTGAATCCCACTATACGATAGCTGTCACCGAAAGCAGCAAAGGTATCTCACGATTAGTCTGGATCATCCCAGAAGATTCACACGACAATGGCTGCATTTCAGCGTGGACCCAAGACAATGTCCTCGTGGGACGCAGTGAGCCCCAAAGGCTTCATCGTGTCAGGCGTCGGAATATTCAGAAGCGGGGAACAGGTGAGTTATAGTCCTTCCCGTGTGGTTGGAGGCTAACAACAAGGGTGACAGATCCAATTCTCATGGATGCCGAGAATGGTATTGATACATTGGGACCATGGTTCGACGGTGTTGAGCATCTCTCCAAGACCGGCCTCTCTGCACTCGATGCCGACGCTGCCAAAGAGAAGCACGTTGCAATTGTTGGTGCGGGTATGTCGGGGCTGATGACCTACCTGGTTCTCTCACAAGCAGGTATGACCAATATCAGCATCATTGAAGCGGGCAATCGACTCGGTGGTCGCGTTCATACCGAGTACCTCACTGGTGGACCTTTTGACTATTCTTATCAAGAGATGGGACCCATGCGATTCCCTTCTACTTACAAGAGTCCTGAAACCAACGAGACAATGAACATCACGGACCATCAGTTAGTGTTTCAACTCGCAGAAGAGATGAACAAGCTCAACAACCATGACAAGAACCTCAGTGTTGACTTTATTCCTTGGATCCAGAGTAGCCCAAATGGCCTCTCTTACAAGAACGAGTTCAAGCTACCAAGCGGACTGCCACCAACACTAGCGGAAATTAAGAGTAATGCGTCACTCAGTCCTGCAAGTGTCAATGACCCCATGAGCCAAGATCTCCAGACAAAGGTTGATACATTCATGCCTGGTTCGGTATTCAGCACTCTCATGGCAAAGAACATGTTCAAGGCTCATAAGCAGTGGCTCGAGACTGGTCTAAATGGTCTTGGTGGTGATCAATGGTCTGAATACGCCTTCATGGTCAACTACTTGAAGGGAAGCTTCAACAGCACTGACATGAATGGGGGCTGGTCTGCTTCTAGCTTCTGGGACTCGCTGTATGAGGGAATGTATTTCTCAGCCGCCAGCTACAAGACTATCGATGGAGGTCTCAACCGGCTTCCGTTGTCCTTCCATCCTCTTGTTGACAACATTACGACAATGGAGCGCAAAATTGAGCGTGTCAGGTACAGCGAGACCGAAGAGAAGGTGACATTGCAGTGGCGCAAGGAGTATAACGATACAACATTCCAGAACTCAACTTTCGACTACGCTGTCATTGCAGTACCCTTCTCCGTTGTCCGAAGGTGGCGCCTTCCCAAGCTCCCCGCAACAATTTCCAACGCCATCAAGGAGCTGAACTATGGGTCTGCCTGCAAGGTTGCGCTCGAATTCTCTGAGCGCTTCTGGGAACACTATGAGAACCCAATCTATGGCGGGTGCAGTACTACTACGGATATTCCCGGCATTGGCAGTATCTGCTACCCATCCTACAACTTGAATGGTACGGGCCCTGCTACCATTCTGGCAAGCTACATCAGTGGTGACATGGGAGTTCGGTTGGCAAGCATGTCAGAGGAAGATCACGTCCAGATGGTCCTTGAAGCCATGGTTGAGATTCATGGAGACTTCACCCGAGATCTCTATACTGGAAAGTATAACAGAAGATGCTGGGCACTTGACCCTCTTGAGTCTGGAAGTTGGGCTAGCCCGACTGCGGGACAGCATTCGCTCTACATACCCGAGTACTTCAAGACATACAGCAAGGTGAGCAGTTCAGTAATTCTTTCGTGACAATTGCTGACTATATGGGTAGATGATCTTTGTTGGCGAGCATACCTCGTACACTCACGCTTGGATCGCCTCGGCTTTAGACTCGGGTATCCGTGGCGCAGTCCAGCTCTTATTAGGTATGGGTTGGTACTTATGGTGTCGTCATTCACTGTTGCTAATGAAATACAGAACTTGGGCTCGTTGACGAGGCAAAGCAGGCGGTGGAGAAGTGGATGGCGAGATGGATAGAAGTGGTAAGACAGTTTGACCTTGTTGAACGTAACATGACTGACATTTCGGGATATAGTAAGCGACTGTATACGCTCTCACCGGGACTCAAGACATTCGTGGAACATTGAGAAGATACAGAGTGCTGTATGTCAAAATGTTTGGCAAGCGAAATAGACCTAGCCGGATTGTGTAATTTGGTACTCTATTGAAAAAATCCATCAGCTGCCAAGCATTGTTATACGCGTATCCCGATGATTCCGCATTATAATACGGTGTAGCCAATCACAGCAGATGGATGTTCTCGCCTTATTTCCGAGCTAACGGAACACTCCGCTTCTCCAGCATACGTCAGACTGACTTTCTCCATGCACCCTGAGACGCTTTACTTGCTGAAAAATTGTCGATTCTAATAAATAATACAGAACAATGATCTATAGATAATATTAATTTGCAATAAGATCAGTCAACGTAGATAACGTAGATAACTTATGTCTTACGTGAATATGAGCACTAGATTATCGATAATTCGAGTGGGGAAGCTTCCGGTACTCCTCGATGCTGTTGGCAGCAATAAGATTGACAGAGCGAGAAACGACAAATGTTATTTAGACAGTCAATCTCAACGATAGATAACAAATCTCGTTAAACTAGTATTATAAGAAATCCAATAACCTTTCTCTTATTTCTACTCCCTAAGCATTGTCTTTTTTATCGTGCCCTCTGTCTTAGGGTAGGCAGAGTATCCACTCTGCCTACCTTGCTTCTATTTCTCAAGCATTGTTTTACTCTAGGTATCTTTATCCGCAAGCCAATTTCATCATACTTATTAATAGTATTTTAACCAATTCGCTCTCTGTTTTTCACACGAATTGCACAGTAGGTTATATAGACTGGGCAGTAAATACTTAAGCACAGTTGGGAACACTAAGCGCTGTACCTTCACGTGGAAATATGGTGACTGCGCATCCTAATGATGGGGCTCAAATGACCCATCTTCTGTCTCTCAACAGCACGTGTCGGACGTTACTTGCGGTCTTGCAAGCTTCAAGGTCCTTTTCTGCATTTTTAATAAGCGGCCTAATGGTGCGTGTGATTGTCACACAGTTGGTATCCTCTTGGGTTGCTGTTTTGCGCACCAACGGCACAGCAGCACGTGAGGACCTTTTGCTCGTGCTCATGCTCAAATTGGGGTTACCTGTCTATCCGAAGTTGTGTTTGGTGGCTACCAGGATCATTGCGAGCGGATGAAACAGGCTTCAAGATAAAGAAAGGTCTACTGCAAGTCTTGTCGTGTCCAGGAAAGGACAGCTTGGTTTAAATGTCTCTAGTATATCTCGGTAAATAAGTGGAGCTGTAGATTGATAAGAACAACAACCGATACTTAGTCCCGAAGAGCACGTTCAACCCTGATACATAACCACGAGGAGTAACTGGACACAAAGTCCGACAAGGACCGGCTATTAAGTAAACGGAATACATACATTCAATGACAAAAGTCGTACGATGCTTACGTCTGTAGTAGGACCTACCCGGAACTACCGGGAGTCACGTGACGCTAGTATCCCTAAATTTGATTACGTGTAAAATTTTCATGCGCCCAGCCCCTGACTGCGTATTCTCATTGTGCACAACAATTGCTCGCATCGCCGCCGCTCTCCTTCACCGCATAATGGCTGAGAAACCCGCCCAGCAGCAACCGCCATCGCCAGTGCGGTCTGGCATGAGACATAACGAGGATATCCGGTGCATCGTGTCTACCTTTCTTTTTTTCCTCGTCTTTGTGATTACTTGGCACTATTTCTCATCGCCGTTGGCGGGAGGCTGGGTTTCGCTTATACTATGGTTGTCGCTCTTCCAGCTGTCCTTTATGGGCGCCGTTACAACGCATAATGCGATTCACTTGCCCGTCTTCTGGAGTAGGAGCTGGAACAACTTCTACCAGATCTGCTTGTCTCTTCAGTACGGCGGCGCTGTCACGGTCTTCATCCCAGGTCACAATCTGTCTCATCACAAATACCCTCAGCAAGCACGAGATGTCAGTAAGTAGCATCTTACTTCCTTCCTATTCAGACTCAATCGTCTGACAGGAAATTAAATACCTCAACTTTCTCCACATATGACATTGCTGACCGCATAAACAGTGCGCACCACTAAAGTACGATATAGCTGGAACCTCTTGAACGGTCTCCTGTTTTTCTGGCATGTTGTGTTGTCGGGAAACAAGGACGATAAGTTGTACTTTGAGGCTCAGGCTCGTCTTAATCGTCCCATTGTGAGGCAGCGCCGCCGCGAAGAGATTGCCGTCTGGGGCACAACTGCAGTGCTCATCTTGATCGATTGGCGTCGATGGATCTGGTTTGCGCTTTTGCCGCAGTTCTATGCCAAGTATTGCATCCTCTCATTGAACTTCCTTCAGCACGACGGCTGCGACATGAGCTCCAAGTACAATTTTGCGCGCAATTTCACTGGCAAAACGATCAATTACTTGTGCTTCAACAATGGCTATCATACCGTGCACCATCTATACCCTGGTCTGCATTGGTCTGTCCTGCCGGAGAAGCATCAAGAACTTATCGGGCCGCATATCGCCGAGAGCCTTGAGAGCTCCGACATGTTAGTTTACATTTGGAAGAGCTTTATTTATCCTGGCCTTCGTGTTGACTATACAGGCCGTCCGCTTGTGATTACAAAGGAGGAAAACGAGATGCGTGACGAACCCTGGTTTTACGATGGGTCAGAGACTTTCTCGAACACGAAGGAATACCTTTCCCAGGGTATGAAATGATTGCATAATGTCTGAGCGAGGCGTGTAGAATATGATGCTTGGAGCCTACGCATACTATAGATATAGATACCAAAAGCGATGCTGCCTGTGAGATATTACTATTGGTATCTCGGGGAATGATTAATGTTAGAAGAGATAGAAATAACCAGTAAAAAGACGTTATTGAACACATAATAGTCTACGAACTTGGCGAGATTCGTTGATGTCACCTGGCTTGGTTTGGCTAGTTGGAAATGGTACTGGTGCTAGACAATCGCCACGTGATGATACCCCGCGAACTCATTGACCTAGGTATTTGCTAGGCTGGGGAAATAAACGTCAACAGTTTCAAGTATCCCTTTTTACATTATATATATCCAGTTTCCCAGTCGTCTTTTAATGTAATCATGATGGCGGAGACAAACTCTACTGTATGTCCCTAATCAAATGTCCTTTTGCCTTATGCCTCTACTAATGCCGTTAGCGCGCCCTTCAATGCCCAGAATGCACTTTGAAGTTTTCGCGTCCAAGCCATCTCCATCGACATCAGCTCACGCATTCTGCATCCAATCACAGACAGCATATACCTTGCCCATATTGTTCAAAGACATTCAGCAGACGCGACGTTCTGCTGCGTCATTTGCGTCATGGGCATCAGGTTCAAGAACAAACCAGGCGATCAAGTCAGAAGTCGTGTTTTCGATGCGTTGAACGGAAGGCGAAATGTAATCGCGAAAGGCCCTGCAATGGCTGCATGCGGTCGGGTAGGGAGTGTGAATATCCTGAGACAAATGATTTGGATGGCTGGGAGCCGAATGAGAGCGCTTCTCCTACGGGACAGTCATTTCTTACGTCCAACGCGCAGCAAATACAAGAACAGCAGGATGAATCTATGACCTCTCAAGCGGATGATGAGACTTCACCCCTTCAACATGAGATGAGGTCTGAAAGCCTCTCGTTAGGGGACTCAACAGGGACCATTCCCTTGCCAACGACATCTACGGTCCATCAAGTACCTGGTGCTCAAATCACGGATGAAGCTTGCCAGGTTGGCCCATTCTACATTCTGGACGATGAGCCAACTGTCTCGCCAACTATAGACATTCCACAGTCCTTCGATGTCTTTCCAGTGGATCCAGCCCATACAGTCTTTGAAGATACCTTTGCTCTTTCTCCATCGTCCATGCTTCCAGGACAGACTAGCTTTCGGACTGGTGGGTTTGACTGGTTGAACTTTGACATTGGCAACAGTCCTCAGGGCTTCCAGCTTGATACCTTTTACAACAGCTACATACCAGAGTTCTGGTCTTCCAGTACAGCCCAGCAAGTCCCCGAGTCGGGAGGGCCTAATAGCGGCGATATTGGCAATGGAGTGCAACACAAGATGGGTAATGGGGACTCGAGCCGGGGTTCACAAGAGGAAGGGCAACCGGACATCGAGCAAAACACGCTTGCGTGGCCTTTTGATCAGGCGCATAAGCAATCCCCTCATCGTTATCAGCTCCCTCCACTTCGCGATATTCTCAACGGTTATTGTCCGACAGACAGACCAAGGCCTGTTCAGACAACACTTGTGAAAGGCTTCATACAAATTCTGTCTGAAAATCCCCTTCCTCAACTTGAAACCTTACGAGACCCTCACTCTATCCAAGCTTTTTGCAGTCTACAGCGTCTTGTTGACTCCTACTTTTCTCGATTCCACGATATTCAGGCGATCATTCATAAACCTACTTGGACCATGTCGGCTTGCCCGCCTATTCTTCTCACAGCCATGGCCTCTGTTGGCGCATTGCTCTCTGATAGCCAGTCGGATTACGAACTCTCAGTAGCACTGAGCGAGATCTGCTCTACGATGATTAACTGGATGGTTGGTTTTCACTCCTCACCTAGTATATGTAATGCTAATAATTCAAGGGCGCCTCGGATGCTACTAACTACAGTGATGTCTCATATCTTAACGCGCTCTGTCTGTACCAGATCTATTCACTCGGTTCAGGGAAGAGACAGCTGTATCAAAACGCAGACAGGTCTCGTGGTCTGTTGATCGGTGGCTTGCGAGGGATCGGTCTGCTAAATCCTCGCTCTTCGATCACTCTGAGTCAGGATCACGAGACCATTCGAGGTTTCGAGGACGATAGTGTCCTCGCAAATGATTGGAAGAATTGGATCAAGATGGAGTCAGGACGGAGGGCGGCCTGGGCAGCATTCGAGTACGACTGCAGTCTTTGCACTCTCACAAGTCGCCGAGGCATCGTTGACTTGAGCGAGCTGCCATCAGAATTGCCATGTCCTGAGTCCATGTGGAATGCCACTTCAGCGCGAGCGTGGTTTGCTCTGATGTCTCGCCTGGGTCAGGACGACTCAAGACCAAACCTATCAAAGGTGCTGAAACAGGCACTAGCTGGGAGAGAACTCCCTTCGTCTTTGGGATCCTGGGCCAAGAGGCTTTGTGCGCAGGTAATCGGGCGGTTACTCTGGGATCTCTGGCAAATCGAGGTTGTCGCAATGCCAGAGTATCTAGGCCTTGGATCAATTGTGGCTGCGCACCAAGACACCAAGAGATCGCTGCTCAAGGGCTTGAATAACTTGGTTGAATCTCTATCGTCGCCATCATCGACGAGCGATCTTACCAGCTACAAGTAAGTAAGAAGTCCTCTTTAGGCATCAATTACTAACAGAGTTACAGTATAGCTAGTCTTCTTTGCCATTATTCTCACTTGTGCGCGGCAAATGGCGTTCTCGATCTCATCCTATCCATCGTGCGAGGCCTCATCTCAACGGAACCACGAGTACATGAGGGAATCCAGGTAGCCCGCAGCCGTCTCAAGGTGACATTTGCCAGAGACCCAAAGACAGCAAGGAGACTTTGCTGGCACGCAGCCCAAATCGTCGCAATTGCTAATGAGTACTTGGTGTCTGCGCCTTGCGAGATAATGCGAGTCTTTATGGGCTACATCTTCATCATTGCCTACTCTGCTTATGGTGATCACACCCGAACGTCGCCAATGGAAGTCACTCAGAGTGTCAGGCTGGATCTCCATGATCAGAATCTTTCTCACAGAAGAGTCGTCGTTAAATGGATTGAGGCTGGGGGACCAGCTAGCTCTGGATCTGTTCCAGATATTGGTGCTGACGGTTGCGTCCCTTCCATCAGCACCGATGCACAAGAGATATTGAAGAAGCTACAATGTTGGGGACTAGCTCACAAGTTTACCAAGGTATTTCAGGTACTGGAAACGAAAGGGCTGTAATGTAAATCATGGACTTGTTCTACTACTGTATTTATAATATTGAGGCGTTAAAATATAGCTATACAATTTGGAGGCGTACTGACACCTCCTGGCATGTTCAGAGGTGCCGATGTTACAAAGAATTCCCATCTCTGCTCCTCCTGACAAACGCGACTAAGGCCCTCAAGATCAAACAGCTCGCCAACTGGCATACCCCATCCTGCAATCAGATATTCATGCATAAATAAACCCTTGACTGAAGCATTCTCTCCTCGCTTATAAGATGGCTTCGGAGGGTATACTTCAAAGGAAATCGCATCACTTGCCACAGCTGCAAATCCTTGATTCCATATCCATTTTAACATCTCTTCAGTGCCTTCGACTCCGGCATGTTGCGGGTTTGAGCTTTGCGCATAAGCCAGCTTGTCAGCTGCTGTCATCTGCTGATCCCACTCCTTAACAACTCCGATTCTAATGAATAAGATATCTCCACGGAGGAACTTGACGCCTTGTTCCTTTGCGACGTCCAGGAGTACATGAAGCGGGATAGAATGGTCTGAGAACGTCGTGTAGGATATCGAATGACGTCGAGCGTATTCAGCATAGTCCAGCAGAACGCCACGACCGCAAATGCCCTCTTTGGCCCAATGCTGGATGCCTATGCGAGTGTTGTTTCTGTCTTGTATCTCGCCCGACGTCATTCCTCCATAGAAGAGGCGACGATTTGGGTCTGAGGGAGTTGGAGCTGGGGCGGAGAAATGGCGGAGCCCATCCCATTGAGACGACTGTTGAGGGTTGAAGATATAAACATCATCGTATGCGGCGCCATTCAAAAGCGAGACAATGTGATGCTGGGCTGGAGCTCGATTGAAGTTGGCAATGTCCAGCTTGGTCAGTTCCCAATTTAACGAGATACGGCAGCCTGTCTTGATGTATGATGCTGCTTTGGCTACCACTTCTGGCGTGAGCAATACGAGACGGCCGAGACCTTCCTCCCTAGACCCTGGCTTTCCGGTCCAAACTCTTTTTGGGTCCGGCAGACTATCATAGTCTTGATAGTGTAATGAGGCTTTGCTAGTCGTAATCATGGAGCCCATGTTGGGAGATTTGGGGGGGCATATGTATGACGAAGCAGAGAAATAGATTTCAGGCCCAACGGAATTGGACATTGATTACTTTTACAGGGCATGCATTCTCTTCAAGAGACTTGGATGGGATCTCACTAAGCCAGAAGAGCGTAGCTTGGGAAGCATGATGCGGAGAAGGACTCAACCCCGTGGGGTCAGGTGCCATTTGCCGATTTTAGTCTGGCCACCTGAACCGGAGCGTGCCACTGCGGGGTTGGCAAGATGCTACGCCCTCACGTCAACCAGGAAACAGTGGTCCAGTGCCGAGATTACTCATTTTATCCCAGGGAGCTGCTCATTGGGCCATGTAAGCTAAAGGGGAGCTGTCAATCTTGACCACCTCTTTTGTGTTAGTTACTCACTGTGGTAAATGCCTTTTCCAAGACTAAAAAGCGCATGTTGACATCTCAGCAATCATGCCTGTGACACGTGGACAAATAGAAATTAGAGGGATTTAGCCTGTCAGCCCCATCACCACGAGTTGATTACTGGATGCTTTGCAATAGAAGGGTATCATGCAATTGCCTACCTACCACTTTATCTGTCATAAGCTTTAACGTGATATTTGCATGAAATTCTGCCTTTGACTGGCTTGTTTGGTATCGGCATGCATATTGAGGGTTGCCTGCATATGCAGTCCCTGAAAATGAGGCGAGTTGCAGGTAAACTAAAGCGGGGATCTGTCATATCATATCATTATACAGAGTACCTAGGTCAGACATAGAAAGACACCCTTTTTCCAGCTTTATTTTATTTTGTTTTCTTCTTCAATACGCATTTCAGATAAGACCTCCTTCTGCTTATTATTAGTCTAAATACAAATATTGAAAATGGCTGAGGAGAACCACCTGCATCATATCTTGCAGACCAGCTCAGTTCATCTACCTGAGTTCAACCCATACCAACCTAACCCTGCTCTGGATCACACTCCCGAGTTCCAGCGACATACTTGCAAAGACTGTAAAAAGCTGATCTTGGAGCTCCTCAAGCACCCAGCAAGCAGCTCTCCAGGTGAATACGCAATTTTTGAAAATCACCGTAATGGGCTTCTGTCCACGCTAGGTCATGGTTCGGCCAGTTGCCGTGTGTGCGCCGTTATTTTCAATCAGATTATATGCGATCGCGCTGCCGTCCAGCACGAATTCACTCATTATCAGCTTGCTTTCTCGCTCAAGAAAAACAGCTTCTGTGTCAGGCTCACAAATGATCCCGGAGCGACTGGCACAGACGAGGAAGACACCGACTGGGAAAGCACCGACGGGGAAACACCGGCGAGGAAAACATCTATGGCGAATTTGCCCTTTATAGCAGCGAGTTACCAAAAGAGTTTTCTTGGTTAGATTATGGATTTGTCTATACACCCATGTGGAACGAACTATCTGTTAGTCGTCAGCCGTATCTTGCGTCGCGAGATTATCCCTGGCAGGAAAAGGGAATCGACAAAATTAAGGCCTGGATAAGTGACTGTGAGACGGAACATGAAGACTGTCCCCAACGGCACTCCGCCGCCCTGCCTAAACGGGCCCTCAAGATTGAAAACGATGACGTTTCTCTGTATATTTCCCAGAAAGAAGATGTGCAAACTGAAGATCAACGCTATGTCGCTCTTAGCTACCGATGGGGAAACGATCTTCCCTTGAAACTGACCAGGGACACGATGGACGACTTCATTAGAGGACGCCCCATCTCAGAGCTGCCTGAGACTCTCCAGGATGCGGTATGCATCTCTCGCAATCTGGGCTTCAAGTTCATCTGGATTGACGCCTTCTGCATCATTCAGGATGACGAAACTGATTGGGTGGAACAGTCGGCCCTAATGGCGGATATTTACCGATATAGTAGCCTCAACTTGTGCGCGGCGGATTCAGCAGGTTGTGGCTCAGGAATGGTAGAAATGGCAGCGCCGCACTTGATGGAAATTGCTGCTTCAACGACCCAATCTCCAGATACGGGTTTCAGACAATCAGTGGTTCTTGTAGGAGGTCCCATCTCTAACGCCATTATCGACGTGAGTGGGTGTGGGCTTCGGTCCAGGGGATGGGTCTTCCAGGAGGGCCTCTGCTCCCCTCGTGGCCTCTATGTTAGCCGTCGGCATGGCTTGTGGTGGGATTGCGGAACGATGATTGAAACGATTGACACGAGTGATTCGATACGGACCGGTGAGACCGATCATGCATTCGACCCACGCACCGAAAGGTGGTCTTTTTTGTCTCTTACGAAGTATGACTCTGAAGAGATCCAAGACTTCTCCTTCACCTGGTATGACTGGATGGTGGAATTTACATCGACAGACCTCACGCGAGAAACAGATCGGCTCCCTGCGGTAGCTGGCCTGGCCTCTTATGTCGCCTCGCGATCAAGAATGAAGTACAAAGCCGGATTGTGGCAGGAGGATATTCTACGCGGATTGATGTAACGTGGAAGCGGTCCGGGCCATGCCAAGCGACTACTAGGAGGTGCACCTAGTTGGAGCTGGGCTTCGATTACGGGGCCAGTCTATTACGATAACTTCTTTACCATGGGTGTCGACAACCGCGGGGAGATTCACCGTTGTGCCGAGTTGGACCTTGAGATCACGGACACGATCGTTGAGGAAGAGCGGGCAGGCTCATTTGGGAATGTCCGTCGTGGAGAGATTAAGGCCTCTGGAGTCTTGAAGCACGCAGCTACGATGCTGCTGAGAGAACGATGGGAGCTAGAATGGGAATTCGATGTACAGCCTGCAGAACCAAAGGCCGATGCCCTCGAACGCTGTCAAGTACTCCGACTCGCGAGAGCCTACCGGAATAAGAAGGGCGTCCGCCCAGCTGTCTATTTTCTGATCATCAGGGAAACAGGTCGGCAGGAAAATGAATACCAGCGAGTCGGCCAAGGACGTATCATACTAGCATACGACCAGCCCTCGAATGTTCGCTTTGAATCTTTTAAGGGTAGGGAGCAGTTCAAGCGAAAGCAAGAGCAAAGGCAAAGGCAAAAGCTAAGCCTCCCAGAGAAGAATATGTGGGGGAAGCCTAAGAAAGTTCCAATGATTCTTGTTTAAGAGGGAAGAGGACTGGTAGAGTTAAGTCAATTATTTGCAAAGTAAAGGCCTGGGTTCCATGCATCCTAGCACTACATCATAGCCTTGCTCTTATCTGCTGATTCCTCCATATGGGTAATATCCAGCTTTCCAATATACTCGTCAAGCTCCTTGCGCTGCTCAGCCGGAACATCGTTGACGTGAACGGCAACGTCATCGCCGAACCGGGCAGAAATCTCCTCAAGTGACAGCTTGGCAGTCTCTGGGAAGTACAGGTACACGATGGGTATGAAGAAGATGCACCAAATGATGATGACCAGGTAATACTTCCAACCGATGTTCACGAACCCAATGGGCGCTGTTTGAAGCAGAATGATGGTGCTTGTGAACTGGCCGAACAGAGAGAAGCCCATACCGATAGGGCGAATCTCAGTTGGGAAGATCTCCGCAACGTAGATGTACATTGTCGTATCACAAAAGGTTCTTGGACAATTGTCAGTCGACGGAAACTCTAGGATCAGGCCGGAAGACTTACCCTTGGAACGCCAGGTATAGAAAGACAAAGAAGACGCCTGCTGCATTACCAGCCTTATTGGCAGTTCCAGAAAACTCGGAGATGCAGGCAGCAAGTCCACTCGTGGTGATCAAGCAGCCAAACAAGCCGGTCATAAACATCCATCGGCGTGAATTAATTTTGTCGTGAAGCCAGGCGCCGAGCGGGTTGTAGATAACGCCAGCAGTCGTAAGCCATAATGCCGAAAGGAGTAGGGGCATAGATCCAGTTTGACCGAGATTGGTGTAAAGAATGACTGAGTAGTTGTTCTGACACTGTTAGAATCTGAAGGAAGTGGAGAGTAGCAAGCATCAACTCACAATGATCAATGGTCCCGCGAACTCAGCGCCCCATTGAGTCAGGAAGCCTATTGCCAACCGCTTTCGGTAGCTCTTCTTCTTGAGGACTGCCATAAATGGTCCGCAGCCTAGTGCCTTGAGTTTGGCAGAGTCCAGAGCCAATTGTTCCTTGATCTGGTATATCTCTTCGCGAGCGACTAGATCATTTGGATCGTCCGGTGACTTTCGCAAGTTACGAACAACCGTCCATGCTTCTTCGATCCGACCCTTCTGTAACAGCCATCGCGTAGACTCCGGGATCCAGAAAGACGTTGCCAGAAGGACAGTGGGAGCTAGACATTGCATGCACAGTGGAAATCTCCAAGCAAAGCCGGGCATGCTTGCTGTTGCAAAGTAGCAGGCATACCCGAGCCAGCCTGAGAGCATGTAGCCAAATACGAGGAATATGGCGTGGTGTCCTACAAGCCATCCGCGTTTGTCGTGTGGTGCGAGCTCTCCCATGTACATTGGGCAGACCGTGACGAGGATTCCGATACCGATGCCAGCCAAGATTCGGCCTGCTTGGAACATGCTGTAATACCAGGTCAGTTTTCTGAGCTTTACATACATAGCTGAAAGAGCTATGTGAGCAGATAGACAAGACTCACCTCAAATTTGCTGCACCGCCCTGAAGTGCGCCTCCAAGCAACGCAAAGGCTCCACCAATCTGAATAGACCGCTTCCTGCCCAGCGCAGTAGCAGCCCACATAACAAAAAGCGTGCCAATGGCGCCGCCCGCGCTGTAGATTCCATTCGCGGTCGAGATGGCTTCAGTCGTCTTGGTACTGTAGCCTGGCTCACCTGCCTGAGGCAAGTCGAAGAAGTTGTACCATCCTGGCTGTCCGATCGTGCTGCCAATGACGGAAGAGCAGTAGCCGTATGTCTGGACAAAATTAGTATGATGCAGCTATATGTGAAGAGCTGTCTGTGTAACTTACCAGGGAGCCAAAGGCAACCGCGACAGTGACCAGCCTGTTGTAAGCAGTTGTATGCTTACCCATTGCTAGTAGGTTGACACCAGAATGCTCGAGGTATTGATGATGTTGCTGTTTAAATATGGGTTCTTCGTGCTGTGACAGTCAAGCGAGGCAATTTTCAACTTATCCCTCGACGATGGCTTCTTATAAACGAATGACTCTCTAGCAATTATCGGTCTGGGCTATTGCGTGAAGAATACCATTCGTTTACCCCGTTACCCCGGATTTCAGGAGCTCGGTGGTCCACTTCTCCACAAGCGAAGCGAAGCAGCAGCGGGGCAACTCCGACGTGGCTGGCAAGTGTTCGGAGCGTGCCACTTTCTGGGGAACTTGGCTTGGCCTTCGGTAATGCTTGCGCCAAAGCATACCAAAGTGGTGCTATGATTAAAGAAATTGCATGTTATATTACCTTGCTGGGACTTTTACTAGGTGAGCCGCTTCGTGAGGGCCCCTTGTGACCTGCAATGTAGTCGCTGCTGGGGGGACTCTATGCCACGCGGGACGTCAGGTCTTAGCTACGACTTCTATCTCGCTAACAAATATAATTATTTACTTGCAGTTGAGGCTTGTAGCTAAGAGCTTAGGTCAGTCGAGAGAATTTAGGAGTAACTATGCATATTGATCTTGGGTGATTTTCTTTTTGTCTTAATCGCGATTCTGTAAACCGTTGAGCATTGGTTTTGAACAACTAACACGGGATGATCCTGCATTTGGTAATCTTCTCGTTTTGTGACGGAGTTCTGCAGTATGGAAAAGAGGAAAGTTCATGAAGATTACTGGATACAACCCATATGTTTACTTATTAGATAAATAAAAAGACGTAGTTCTAGCAGGTATCTTTAATACTTTTAGTATGCTGTTGTTTTATCTGCCCCAGGGTAGCGAGATAAGACAAGAGCTCTGATAAGATAGATTGTCAATCGATAAGTGATAAGCGATATGCGATAAGCCTCCTCACCGCCAATGGAACAATCCGGCGAAACACGGTGGGGTCCCGATCATGTGTTTTGTCGTGATCCAGCTTGACTAAGCGACTCTGACCCTCTTTTGGGTTTAGTGCGGCTACAGATAAGCTCTCTGCGGAACTGCCAGGCACGGAGCTACGGGCACGGAGCCGCATCCCGTATCATTTGTGCTACATTGCGTGTATGCCGAGAATGCTCCGTCATGGCTTGGTATCTATATAAACAGAGGAGAAAAGTTGCCATTGAACAATTCCTCTCTCTCTTTCTTCTTGCAATTATACCAAATCCATCAAAAGTAAACAACCCTGAATTGACAAGTAGAAGAATGTTCCACTAACCTATCGATAGTGTCAAACAAGATCGTTCCTCTTACCATTATCAAGGGTGCCGGCCATGAGCATATCCCCATCCCCGATGGCGAGTGCGCTATTATTGCCGACTTCCACTCTATCAAGAGTCAGCGCAACGACTCTGATCACTATCTGACCACCGGCTTCTACAAGGTCGTTCCTGGACCTACACGATATGGATCCTACGATTACGAGGAGACCAAATATGTCCTCAGCGGTCAAATTGACGTGACTGTAAAGATCTCTCCCCGCGGCTTTGCAAGTACATGACACTAACTACGGATAGGATGAGGCTACTGGTATCACTCACCATCTTGTTGCCGGAGACTGGGCCTTCTTCCACGTTGGCTCCAAAGCTCAGGCTAGTCCCCTTCCCCCCATAGCTTTGCGAACCATAGCTAATCTGTATTTAGTTCTCCACTAGGTCCCACGGTGTTGCTTTCTACGCTGTCACTCGACCTGCCAACGACACTCCTCACATCAACCTCAAGGGCCGTGAGGAGAGCACTTCCAAGTTGTAAAAGTTTTAGCGATTCCATAATCCATCAACAGAAATTAATGAATGAATATTCCCGTAATAGAAAGAATATAGAAATCAGAGTCTGGTCCGTGACGAGCTTGTATCTTCCAGTGCTCAATTCTGATTTCTTTCAATTGATCTTATCTTGTGAGAGCATAATCTGAGACTATTTAGCCGGCTTGCGGCCATATACCGAGATGCTGGCAATGATTAGTACACGTAGTATGATGGCGATTAGGTTAAAACTCACATTGGCCAGTATGCATGAATCCGAGGGTCATTGACTTCTTTTCTGGCTTGAGCGATGAAAACAGTGACCTCTTCTCTCGACCATCCCAAAGCCCGCGTAAGTGGAGCTATCGCCACAGCCTCGAGGAAGAAATTCGCATTCTCATTGTTCCACACGCCTAATTCTTTATGTTTCTTGTCTTTGGGCCATCGGTTGCTTGGCCACTTGAACTTTGCTTCCGTTACATCCTCAAAGCCAACCTTTGTGAGAACGTCCTTTATATTGCTCGGGTCGAAGTATGGTCTTCCCAGTTTGACAGATGCATCATATAGAAGCTGGGCCCACTGCCATAGATTGTGCTGAGGCGTCAGGGTGCCGTCGTCAGATTTAGTGAAGACATCAATCTCCTGTAGCTCTGCATAACCACCTGGCTCCAGGTTCCTAAAGCGAGTCAGCTTTGTGGGGTGAAGGGATTAATATGTGGAGAGCCGCACTCGAAGATCTTGGTAGCGTAGCTTTCCCAGTCCGCGACACTAGAGTTCATCATGCGACTGTGGATGTAGTCAAACTTTGAAGAGTATTGCCATTCCTCTTCAATATCGTCAATGATGAATCGGACATTTGGAGGGACGCTGATATTGTTAGCTAGTTGGGGAAAAGAGGAATGAGCAGCCATACAAGCTGGGCTGAATGGGAGACAGGTCGACTCCAATAACCTGAAATCATTAATCGGTGCCCAGCAAGGAATAGTTCAGGAACGAACCTCTGCGCTTGGATGGTCATCTGCATAGTCCATGACCCAGATTCCAGTGCCAGTGCCTACATCCAGAACATGCTGGACTTTGGCTTCAGGCTTACACGGAGGGGCAAAGCCAAGTCTGTCGTCAAAGGTTCGAAGGAACAGAGCATGTTGCAAGTCTATATCCTTTAGCAAGGATATCACCAGGTTTAGTGGCTTACATACCGAGTCTTTCGTTCTCCTCCTCGTCATTTGGGACATTGTATTCTATATGATCAGCAACTGTCAACTGCACTAATCATTGAACTCACTGCCATCTTTGTATCCGTGATAGGTTCTCCCATTTTCCTGACGGTACTGAAGAATCGAACTGCTTATACTTTGCGTTGATGATTCCACTTCCTAAGGTAGGGAAGGCAGTATGTCAGTTTCTTCCCCGTTTCATAGCATTTGGTTTGAGGGATTGCACGGACCTCGTCGTGTCCAGAGTCGTGATCTTCGAGGACCTTGAGTTTGAATCCTGTTAAAGAATGCAATCATTGATGATATCGGCTGCTTACATTCTCACTCTCGTCAGCAACGAGCGGCTGATTATCCGCAGCTGACATGTTGAACTCGTGAAGTCGATTTAAGGACACGCCAAACGTGAAATCACAATATGAGAGGGGAAGAGAGAAGAGGAGAAAATCCGGGATCCGAAATGGACATGAGTTTTGTGTTCAAGAAAAGCCAGGGTTGCTGATCTGATTCGTACCATATTGACACGTCAAATTCGGCAGCCAACGTGAGTGGAGTATCAGAGCGTCAAGAGTCTCCATGATTCGCTCTTGAGCGGAGCTCGTTGACATGTTGGGGCAGGGTTACATTTTACAAGACTGTACCAATGAAAGAGCAAGATATTGCATGATATGACAATTGTTTTCCAGGCAATTGCAGTAAGAGTATTGCCGCTCCTTATTGATTTAGATATTCTATTTACAGCTAGCAATAACAGGTAATAGTAAATAACTATCCCACTGATTGCCTGTATGAATTTGGTGCCTCCCAATATTATCATCTATAGGTTTTTTGTTCTGAAGAACCTCAAGCTCTGGTAGTCGCAACTCATGTCCAGCAACCCTCAGAACAATCCCCTCGCCACTTTCAAATACCATACCAATAGGCCATAGAGGAATCTCAAGCTCTATAATAGTTCCCGGGGGGATCTTTTCTAATCGATTGTGCTTATACCTCGGGAGTCCCTCTACGATCTCCTTCGAAACTCGATGGCTAGCCCTCAACATCCCATCGCAACCGAGAAACTTGGCGACATTCGTATTGGCGACCTCTTCGACCGGTACAGGGCATGGGTAATTGAGGCTGGCAAGTAGTTTTCCATTGGCGTCAATCTTCCGAATCTGTATGTTCACTTCCATGTCGTCATGCTCGTCGCACGACATCCATAACTTGACTACAGGATATCCAGAAACCTCTGTATACTCGTGGAAACGAACGCTGAAGTCTGTGCAGTCAGTCATATGATGTGCTTCATAACTGGTGCTTGATTCAGCTGCCGGTTCCTCGAGTGACAACGACAAAGTCGTAGCGTCGAGGAAGAATTTGCGATACTCGGTTCCCGGGACCGGAAAGGCGGCCTCAGGGAGCTCCACGATAGTCTTTGCCGGACTGCCGTCGAAGCCAAGAAGGGAGAGTCGAAGCCTTGGGGTTTGCTCCCAATCATTCAAGATTCCTTTGCAATACCTGTCGAAAAACTTCTGGAGCTCGTCGTTATTCTTCTTGCGATATATGTCGTACCCTAACGTCATCAGTCGGATGAGTCGCAAGTTCTTGAGGACAGCTTACATTCTTGCGTATGATGAACCCGGAGCCACTTCTCAGTGGACTTTGCCTTGGCGAAAGTCTCAAACGACCCGCGAGAGTGAAGACAGGTGGAATAAGATGCCGTGAGATACATTGGCAGGTCAATATTTTCGACTGGGATGACCTTGGTCGCCCAGTACTCGTCAAAGAGCGGTCGTTTCTCAACCATGGCACCACCGTCTTCTGCTCCCCTGTTACCAGTCATTGTCTGATACAACATTCTCATGAATCCGCTGCGGGGAATGCCACCCCGGGCCATGAAATCGTTGTATCCGTCAGTCGCGGCCTCCCACGGCGCAATTGCCTTTAAAGCCGGATGAGGGTTTCGAGCAGCAACGTTGATCTGTGCGATAGCAAGCCAAGAGTTTCCAGCTGTACCAACACAACCATTACACCATGGTTGCTTAGAAACCCAGTCAATAAGGTCGTGCAAGTCGAAGGCTTCCTGATCTCCCCACTGGGCGATCTCTCCTTCAGAGAACCCAGCGCCTCGAGCGTCAGGGTTGATGACGGCATAGCCTCTAGCACACCAGTCGGCTGGATCAGGAGCCTCGAACTTTTCGTATCCGGAAGTTTGATCCAGCTTGAGACCACAGCGGAACGGTCCCATATGATCGTATGAGTGGCCCTCTGTATCAATCAGCTGTTTGTAATCCTCATGAATGTGTGAAATGAAAGGCATACTGCTATCTTTCCCATAAGGGCTCCATGCTATAATAGCTGGGACCTGACCACTCGGATCGCTTGAGCTCGCGGGCCGAAACACATCAGAGTAGATCTTGATGCCGTCACGCATTAGTACTTCCACGTCCCTGGCGAAGACAGACTCGACGGTGAAGGGTCGCCGCCCTTCCGCTTTGACGTGGCCAACAGGTAAGTGAATCGTAGCGGGATCAAATCCAGTTGGTTTCCGAAGGGAGCAGAAGGCCAAGTCAGGGAATCGTGCTTTGAGTGCTTCCATGATTTTAAGCTTGAAGGTGAAGTAAGACGGACGGTCTCTAATTGCGATTATATCTCCAATATTAGTTAGATGCTTGAGTCTACTGTGAAGCATTTTCTTGTGGAGGCTGGGTGCTCTGCTAACATACTTATATGTAAACTCGTGGCGATATTTCCATCGCAATATCGTTCAGAGTCACCGGTCGCTCGCGAGTTAGGTCGGCACGAACGGATGTCCGAGTGCGATGAACTCATGTTTAGCCGGCGTCTCTCCACAGTCCCGCTCAGCGAGGCCAGAGTGCTGTGGTAATTGAGGAATCGGACGTTGACTCTTAGCCTCGCTTCCTGACTTTCGCCGATAATGGCCGACATATAGCGAACAGCCGGTACAGTTTTACCCGTTCTGGGCGGCCCTAAAATTACATGGGCCGGTAGGATGGTATTGTAGGTAGGACCTACCTATATCCGAATATCCGAATATCCAATTGCCTCAGTAAGGTCTAGCTTTTAAGTCTAGATGCAAATCAACATTTAGCTATCGGTTTTAGTTGGGTTGACACTAAACTATAGAGACTGCTATAATAAGTAAAGGCAATAGATAGCAGGCAGTACGGACTGATTGGCATAGCCGCTGACACGCCCTTCCCTACCTCGAAGCTGGCGATAAGCAGCGATCCGAGTGAGATGCATGTTGGCAATTGTTTTCCAGGTAATCGCAGTGAGATGTTATGCTACTGCAGCTTGCAGAGTCGCAGAGTACAGTGCCCTCTCCTCTATGCCACAATAGCCATCTCGTTTCTGCAGACTCTTTCACATAGAAAAGTCGATTAGCGCCCAATTGATGCTGCTTCCGTTTTCTCCAAACTCTTGTGCTCCTGCGAGAAGTTCATTGATCCAACCAGCCTCATTAATCGGCGACGAAAACAGCGTCAGACCTGGGAAATCCCATTCGAAGACAAATTGATCTGGGACGAAAGACTCAAGCTCATTGTCGCAATCCCTCTGCTGAGTCAGAGGAAATGACGACTGTCCTTCTCCAGGACCTCCTTCATCTTGGCTTAGCCAGCGCTTATACTTCTGTATACTTGTCTTCAAAAGTTGGAGATATAGTGAGCTGGTATTTGATCGAGTGTCGTCTTTGTGTCCTGCGGCAGCGACTTGTTCCAGCTCCTGCAGCAGGATGCTAGCTTTTATGACAAGCTCATTACTAAGTCCTTGTGTCTGCGACCTCTCAGCTTCAGGGAGCAAAGCGGACAGCTTGAGCAAAAGGAGGCAACAGAAAGTATTCTTCGCCCAGACAAAGTCCATTGCATACCGAATGCTCTTGAGGTATATCCTTGGTTCTTGGATGATGATATCCAGATGTTGCTGAAGCGAAGCTTTGGTCATTGATAAGATGCTCCTCTGGATGGGCGACATGACGTTGACGTTCTCAACGCCAGCAGCCCTCACCGCACGGCAAAGAGCCATGTTGTCAGCCCAGCAGCGCTGAACAGAGAGGTTAGGCACAAACCAAGGCATCGAGTCGTGATGAGGCTGCGAGATACGTATCCAGTCCTGGAACCAGACATCGATGTCAAGTTTGGCATCTTTCACAAGATCGAGAATCTCTTCGTCACTCAGATTGGTACCCTGGGGCAAGGACGCATATATCTTTGCACGAAGAACGTTAAGCTCGACTTGAGCAAAGAGATAATGATCCATCCCGGTAGCGAGTGGACCTTGCAGGAGGACTCTGCATCTGCGTGAAGCACCCCGAAACTTGAACGTTGGCATTCCACCGGCATCCACATGTAGAATGTAGCTCATCACCAATAAATGCAGCCAGACTCTAGTCTTGCGCATGCGCATAATGTTGTGGTTGTAGGTAGTTTGGTCACTGTTGTCCATCTGCATTTCTCCCAAGACGGCTTCTGCAATGAGTGTATCGTAGGCTTCAGGGAATCCAAGATCCAAAGCCATGCGTGTCGCAATCGCAATCAGGAGGGCCCTCTCTCCCGCATAGCAAGCTTGAACGAGGATTGCCTGTACTGTCTCAAGGCTCCCCATCAAGGGATTGACGATAGCAGCATTGAGCATGCGTTGAGTGTGAAGCGCAAGAGCTCGGAACCTTGAACTTGTGCCATTTAGTACGCGGCACCCAACTGAACATATTGTGATATATAGCAAAGGACTTTGACTTCGAATAGCTTCAATTGTGTCAAAGCGCTGGTCAAAGACAGGAACGTAGCGGTCACAGCCGGAGAAGAAGGCATTGAAGTACAGCTGCGCCTCGTCATCCTTCATCTCAATCCCGAGTTCGGCAGTTGTCGGGGCTATTGTATCGGTCTCGAAGGCTGACCTGGATCTCCCCTGTGATCTGGTAAGGAATGTGGCAGTATCTGGTGAACTCGTGCTCGTCGATGCCACGGGTTGTGGAGCAACTTGAGCTTGTGCCGGCGTGTATACCCCATGAGCCGGAATGTCTGTACGACTTGTTGCCATAAATGGCGTCTGGATCTCTGCTGGATAGGCAGTAGGTGAGCATTCCATCATCGGTGCCGGAGTTGATTGCAGTCTTGACTTGAGAAACTCGATCTCTCTTTGAAGCGCCTCGATCTTTCTGTGACGACATTAGAAACGTTCTTGTCAGCGGCGACAAGGAAGCCAAACAGTTCATGGTCCTCTTTTGGTTTCTCGACAAATTGGCATGTCTTTTGAAGTTGACAACACCTATATTGCCCATCAGCACTGTGAGTCCGCAGCCTTCTACACAATATACACACCGAGAACATGGCCGCGAGCCATTGCACTTGACCTATTCAAGATGTAAGCTGCGTATGTCCAGAGAGTGCCCTAAGTGCCTACTGACTTTGCTCTGACGACAAGCTATGCATGCTTTCTTAAAGACGTAGGTCAGCTTCCTTCATCACAGGGCACGGGCAATAACTAGATGTCGAGGTTCGCTGGTCTCAAAAGCAAGGCGGCTGTACCGGTAATCTTTTCTTACGGATCCGTGAGGATGGGGCTGTTTGTGAAGTTCCCCCCTCTGAAGGCTGATGAATTTGTGACATGCTGATCTCGATTCATCTTAATATGTGAGCCTAGACTGATGTTCAAGGCCGGAACGCGCTTCTCATGATGATCATTTTGTCTCTGGCGAATCATGTTTGCGCGGGGAAATCCAGAACCGAAGTCTTGTATAGACGCCTCAGGCAGACATATGATTTTTCAGCTGCTGATAGGCTTAGAAGACATATATGTGGAGCTTAATTCTTATGATCTTGATATCAGTCATTTAATGTCTGAATTAAACACCGCAATACTCATCAGTGTTAGAAGAACTAGCTCAAAATCAGTCGGAGGTCAATCGGGCTATTTGATCTTCAAAATAATGCCGTTGCTGCCAGTCGGAGTGGACTTTTTACCCCGTGGGGATTCTCGGCAACAAAAACGGACTTTTTGGTGTTTTCTCCGACTCGATCGTGAGGGGTTTAGTACTAAACAGGTCACGCGGCAGCGCAGAACCGGACTTGGGCAGAATTCTGCGGGGATGGCGTCGGACGAAATAAAGCAAGCCCGATTTTGGCTTCTTTTTGGTAGACATTGGTTGTAAATGAGGCGATACTTGCATCCCGAGGCCGGCAATGAATGCATGTTGCGACAAGTTAAAAGAGGAACATTCCCTCCTCTATTATCCTCTTTCAATTGTCAACTATTGACTTTGCACATCAAAACTCGATTATCCCTTCATCATGCCTCAACGTGAACGCATTCCTTCTTCGTGGACTGTCGAGGCAGCTGGCAAAGACAGCACCAAGCCGTCTGTCCACTTGCGTTGCAACGATGCCACTCTACCTTTTGAGTTCAACTTTGAAGCCGTCCGTCCCAACGTCTTCAGAACAACCTTTACATCCGCTACCCATCCTCTACCGCCTCGTCCCAGCGTCCCTCGTGCTGAGACAAAGCTAGATGGTGTTCAGCCAAAAGTCACATCGAATGACAAGGGTACCAAGATCCAAATTGGTGATGTGATCGCCAATGTCGACTACGCTGGAGAGACCCCTCTTCTCTCTGTAGGGTTCGATGGTCAGCCACCAATTCTCCAGGATCTTGATAACAGATCTTATGCCGTCAATGGCGACGGTGTCGCTCATTACACCCAGTACAATCGCAAGACGTTCCATGTCGGCCTTGGAGAAAAGGCTGCGCCAATGGATCTCTCTGGCCGTCGCTTCCAAATATCAGCAACCGACAGCTTTGGATACGACGCCCATCGAACTGACCCTCTGTACAAGAACATCCCCCTCTTGATCAATGCTACGCCCCAAGGCTGTGTGGCCATGTTCTCCACCAGCCATACTCGTGGAGAATACTCCATCGGCTCTGAGATGGATGGCATGTGGGGATTCTACAAGGTCTACCGTCAGGACTTTGGAGGTCTGGAAGAGTATATCATTACTGGAAAGACTCTCAAAGAAGTTGTTCAGACCTACGCTGATCTCGCCGGTTATCCTCTCCTCGTCCCTCGCTGGGCCTTTGGTTATCTCTCTGGAGGCATGAAGTACTCCATGCTCGACGGCCCCCCTGCTGGTGAAGCCTTGATCGAGTTGGCGCACAAGATGAAAGAGCACGACATTCCTTGCTCGGCTTACCAGATGTCATCTGGATACACCGTGGCTGAGCAGCACCCCAAGAACCGACACGTTTTCACGTGGAATCGCCACCGCTTCCCCGATCCTGAGGACTGGATCAAGGAGTTCCATAAGCTTGGTATGCGTACTATTGCCAACGTAAAGCCCTATCTTGTTTCCAGTCATCCCGAGTACCAGAAGCTCAAGGATGCTGGTGGCCTCTTCCTTGATCCTCATACCAAGGAACCAGCTGTCACCAAGCTTTGGAGTGCTGGAGGAGGTGAGAGAGCCAACGGTGGTCATATCGACTTTACTTCCGAGGCCGGGTACAACTGGTGGTACAATGGAATCAAGAAGCTTGCAGGAGAGGGTATCGACTGCATGTGGAACGACAACAACGAGTACACGATCCCCGATGACGAATGGGAGTGCGCTCTCAACGTCAGCAAGGATGTACTCGAGGTTCCTGAAGGGCTTGAGAAGCGACCCCATGTCGGTCTTTGGGGTCGCAGTTTACATACTGAGCTCAACGGCAAGGCATCTCACGATGCTCTTCTCGCTGTCAACCCTGACTCGCGTCCTTTCGTTCTCACTCGCAGTGCCACAGCCGGTACTATGCGCTACGCCTGCAGCTCTTGGAGTGGTGACAACACTACCAGCTGGGATAGTATGAGGGGCTCAACTGCCCTCGGTCTCAATGCTGGCCTCTCCCTGATGCAGTGTTACGGACATGATATTGGTGGTTTTGAGGGTCCTCAGCCTGACCCTGAGCTTCTCCTTCGATGGGTTCAGCTTGGTATCTACTCTCCTCGATTTGCCATCAACTGCTTCAAGACAGGCGAAGACAACTCGATCGGCGATGTCATTGAGCCTTGGATGCACCCTTCTATCACTCACCTTGTCCGCAAGACCATCAAGCGTCGCTATGCCTTGATTCCTTACATCTACTCTCTATCTCTCGAGAGTCATCAGACTGCTTCGCCGCCCCAGAGATGGATCGGTTGGGGTTACGAGTCTGACCCTGAAGTCTGGAAACTGCTCGATGGAGAGAAGCAGTACTGGTTCGGTGACTCCATGCTCGTCGGTGGTGTCTTTGAGGCTGGAGCAAGCAAGGTCAAGTTCTACCTCCCCAAGGCGTCAGATGATGATGAGGGATACCTGAACCTGAATGCACCATACCAGTATCTTGAGGCTGGTCAATGGTTTGACCTTGACGTTGAGTGGCATGGCGCTGGCATCCCCGTTCTCGGCAAGGTTGGCCGTGCCGTCGCTGTTGGTCGAGACGTACAGGTTCTCTCTCCTGGTGAGAAGGAGAACGTCGCAAATCTCCCTCTTGATGATTACCGGGGCGTGGAGATCTTCCCTCCTCAGAAGGCATCTCGCGATGGCAAGTGGCATGAGACAACGTGGTATGAAGATGATGGTATCTCTGTGTCTACCAAGAATAAGATCTCTTCTTACACCATTGCTTACTCGGCTACTGAATCTGAGATCAAGGTCAAGTTCTCCAAGGATGAAAGCTCTGGCTTTGAAGCTCCATGGAAGTCACTGGTTGTTATTCTTCCATTTGGAGACTTGAGAACGGTCGTGAGCGAGGATAAGGAAGTTGTTTCCTTGGGTTTGAGTGCAGAGGGCAAAAAGCAATTTGAACTAAAGTAGATTTCTTTTCTGGGTAATGAGACAGTTTGTCCGATATGAAAAGCTCACCAGAGTAGGCTGCTTCTACTGTATTATAGTCTATACAAATACTTCTTTATATTGAGTCCATGTCATTCATTCTAAGTGGTGTGAACTTGTTTGGTGGCAGTATTACGCATAGACATAGTAACTCTAGCCCAAAGAACTACTTAAAGGTCCTCATCAGAGAATGCTTCTTAAGGAGAGATAAGGAATTCGCGCGGAGCTTTTCTGGACGAATTAGGGATCCTCTTTTATCCGTGGCCACGAATTGCGAATATTGTAGCAGCAGAGCGTCAATTGCGAAGGCTGGAGCATAAGGATAGTCAGACCCGAATAAGATGTGGTCTGCATCCACCGTGTCCAGAAGACCATGCAGTTGGGCAGCGCTAGTGCTCAAGGCAATGTCGAAGTAGAATCGACCAAGGTCCGCCTTAGCATCAGCCATGCTTAACCCAATGGTTTTGCTGATGTCAGGTACGGCAAGACTACCGATTGCTCTGCTAGCAATAAAGGGGAGTGTGCCGCCAGCGTGAGATAGGATTATATCAATGTCCGGGAACCTGCGTACCGTCTTTGTCATGATTAAGTCCACAGCCGTCCTGGTTGTGGCGAGCGGAAAGTCAACAATTGGCTGGGGCAGGCCACCGGCGATGAACTTGGGTCCGACTGATAAGCTATTCGGATGAACAAATACGAGCGCTTTGTAGTACTGAAGCTTTTGCCAGATGGGGAGAAACATCGGGTTGCCGAGAAGCATATCCCCGTAGGTAGTAAACACCATGACACCGTTACATAGCTTTTGCGTCGAGTACAGAAAGTCGATCTCGGCCAATGTACCATTTATGTCGCGCCAATCTGGCAAGACACCAAAGAATCCCAGTCGGTGGGCGTATGCAGATTCGGTTGCAGTAGTGGCCAGGTACTTGTTGAGGGTCCTTGCAAGGTCACGGGCAGCTCGGCCAGTGCCAGCAATCTGGACTCCAGGTGCTGAGACCGACATGATACCTGTAAGCGACGCATCAAGTTAGATCCTCGTGTCTTCCTATACTTTCTAGTCGTTGCTAATGACGTACCAATTTCTGTGTTTGTCCGATCCATGGATGCCACCATGTCCTTAAGAGTCCATCTGGGAGTTGTGTATCCCGTGGGATCCCCGCCGGCGGCATCAATCGCGGCGACAAAGGCAGGAGGCAAGACATGAAGATGAGTATCTATCCGGGTAGCGGCGAGTGCGGTGGTGAACGCCGAGCTGAGTGCCAGTGCCCGGCAGAGGGAAGCCAGAGCAACGTCTGGCAGGTAGTGAAGCAGCATAGATGACGTGGATCCAGGTCCAGGGCACTGACTGAACAGGAATTCAATGACACCGCTCGCTTTCTTAGAAACCTTCAACACGGCCGAAAGAACAAAGCGAGAGGCAGTCAGGCTGCATTGGGCAAGAAAAAACTTCATATGGATTGGGGTCCTGGACAATAGCTAAATTTGATCAAGCATAAGAGAGTTACAGCTACGTTCTTTTATATATTAACAGTAACTCAGTCTAGTATGTATCTACCCCCGCGATGAAATCTCATGAGTTACTGTGCGGTAGGTATTCTAGTTGCCCCGCGCTATGATATTCGAGAAGCCTCAGCTTCGTGCTGAGGGGCTGTCTGTCTACTGTTACTCCGAAGAAGCCCAACCTATTGTTCCGGTGCTAAACTAGTAACCTGCAGCGGTCCAAACTACACTCGAGGTTTGTTAAATACCACTAACGTAGTGCTTATTCGTGCGGGCAGAGAGACCGTGGTTAGCGTCATCGAGATCCTCCGTAAAGTCATAGATATTCCGAAGCAATACAAACCCTCTGTCGCTAAGAATTCTCCAATGATGACGACTTATAGCTTTTAAGCTTCATGATCGTACTGAGTCGTGCCACTTTATAAAGAGCCATAGATAGGGTAGAGGCGATATCGTCTGTATTGCTTGTTGCAAACTTCTCCCTCAGATCATGCCAAGCCGCCCATAGTTGCAAGCCCCAGGACAAGGGTTGCCTGCATCCGATTGCACTGTGTCGTCGCTTCTCAGGAGCTGTTGCATCTCACCTCGGGATGATGGTATCATGCGATTTAATGTAAGGAGAACTCGGACGATTTCTCTGTCCTTTGCCGAGCTCCTTCGATCGGAGTAACTCCAATGCCCCCCCAAGTTCGGACCAACTACCCCACAATCGGAGCCAGCTTCCGCCTAGCTCGGCACTTACAAAAGCGAAGCCTGCTGCTTCACTTACTCATAGGCACCATATGAGTTCCAAGAAAATTGTATTGTACTTAGTTTCATTCAGCATGGCGTGCTCGAAATGGTTGCTCTATGGAGTACTGGTTGCTGGTCTCGCTCTATTTCATCTCATCAGGTTGACATTTCGAGCTGGCCTTGGAAACATCCCTGGGCCATGGCTCGCTAGATACACGGTCCTGTATCGGCTGAGTCTCGTTTACAAAGGCGATTCGCCCCGCCAATATCAACTGCTTCACGAAAAGTATGGCCCTATTGTGCGCACAGGACCTAACCATGTCTCTATCTCGGATCCCGCTATGATACCCATTATATACGGCATAGGCAAGAACTTTCAGAAGGTAGAGCCGCCTTTCTATCGTTGAACAAATTGCTGATGTAGATCAAGACACCCTTTTATACAACAATGTCCTTGATGTACCAGGGACGACGAATGGACAGCATGTTCACGGAACGGAACCCAAACGTCCACAGGGCCCTAAAAGGTTCTGTAGCGCAGATATTCTCCATGACAAATATGCGCAATTTCGAGGTGTATGCCGACGAATGTAGCGCTATCTTCCTGGATGCTATGTGCGATCTTGAGGGCGAGAGGCTAGACCTGGCAGACTGGCTACAATGGTACGCCTTTGATGTTATCGGCAGCATCACGTTTCAACGACGATTCGGGTTCCTTGAGAGGAGGCATGATGTTGACGAAATGATCAGCAAGATCAATCACGGCCTCGAATTCGTCAAGATCATTGGGCAGTCCGAATGGTTGGTTGCACTCTTTGGCAAGCTAAATACAAATTCCTGGATCAGGGAAAACTACTGGCCTGACACAATGGATAAGTTTTTGAAAGTATGTCTCTCTTGCCCTTCTCCTGGGCGTTTCCACGGTGTAGTGCTGACGTCCGAACTCTTGAAGATCACGGAGAAAGAACTGGATAAATATGATCGCAGTCCGAAAGAACCTTCTAGGACAGACTTTCTATCCCAGCTACGAGAAAAACAAGATAAAAGCGGCAAGATTACCCATAGAGACATGATTAATCATCTCTCTAACAATCTGTGCGTACTTATGCGTCACCATCGTCATATCACTGATGCTAATCTCGATACAGTCTCGCTGGGAGTGACACCACAGGTATATCTCTACGTGCTGTAGTTTATTTCGTCATAAGAACTCCCCATGTCTATGAAAAACTACAAAAGGAAATTGACGAGGCTGATCAGGCTGGCCACCTCTCAGAGTATGTGACATACCAAGAGTCGCTGAAACTGCCATACTTGTTACTCCACCCGAAAGCCCATTGAAACAGCGAATTCTGACAAACTCAATAGCCAAGCTACATTGAAGGAGGCTATGCGAATGCACCCTGCCGTAGGATTCCCCTTGGAGAGATATGTACCCGAAGAAGGTGCAGAAGTCTGTGGCTACACTCTTCATGCTGGCACTAACATCAGTACTTCCGCGCCACTGATGCATATGGACATGGGTGTCTTTGGTCACGACGCCCGGATCTTTCGACCTGAGAGATGGCTGGAGGCCTCGCCAGAGCAGCTGAGTCTCATGGATCGCAGCTTTATTGCGGTACGTAATCTAACGTCTCGTGGACGAGCAGCTAACTTAACGTCTTCCCTCGCAGTTTGGGCACGGTTCTCGAACGTGCATCGGTAAAAACATCTCCCTCATGGAGATGGGCAAGTTGATCCCACAGCTCTTCCGTCATTTCGATATTGAGTGGGCTTCGGAGCAGTCAGAGTGGCACACACATGCCGCCTGGTTTTGGAAGCAGTCGGGATTGTTTGTGAAACTCAAGAGGCGGGAAACAAAAGAATGGTGTACGGCGACCGAGCTGGGAATTTAGGCACAGATTTAAATTTGGGTTACCGATTGAGGAAGTGCAAGCCACCAGAAGTAGCTTCGGGCAGACGACAGAGGCAGTAGTAACACGGCTATTCTATTCATGAAGCTTTCAAGATGACTGTGAGAAATCTGGGTCTGTAGACTACTCGGAAGTATTCTAAATCTATATCGACGAGACCATTAGTCCAATTGGACTTGCCGCACTATCATGAGCCCAGTCAGCAGCAGCAAACCTGAGCTGATAATAAGTTCCGCTTGACGCGTATAGAGGCGCAGAAGAATACATATCACTCCAAGAAGCATCTGTAGTCGTGCAGGTACGAGGTCCACCTTTTTCTCCAAGACAAGTATAAAGCTTTACAGCCACGCTGCACTTGAGGCTGCCGTCAGTCGGTCGATCACAGACCAAGGGCGCGTGATAGAATGATAAAATAGTAGGACAGACTATGACTGAAACAAAGTCAAAATTCCCCGCATAGGAGAGTGCGCACAAAGAGTTTCTATTAACTGATACATAACCAGTACCCTCTTCGTATTTAAACAGATTAGTTGGCCAAGTTAAGAAAGCACCTATCCACACAGAGTACTCTAGCAGGCCATTTCCATGTATAACTTGGCCATCTGCTGGGCCACCTTGAACAGTCAGCGTGAACAGACTCGGGATAGGCAGGAGAGCGGTTGTCATAGAGACTTCATCAATAATCGTGGTGGAAGTTGGTGATTCGGTGGAAGTTGTCGTTGTTGCGTCCAGTGTTGTATCAGTAGAGATCTGCGTCGAAGATGCCGCGGAGTCAGTGGTAGAGTCTGCAGCCGTGGTAGGCTCTGTAGTTCCAGTAGACTCTGTCGTTGTCACTGAAGCATCAATCGAAGATGTCAACTCACCTGATATTGAGATAGATGGCCCAGACACTGCTGTACTGGTGATTTCAGTTCATGTCGCTACAAAAATATCGGACGATGTAACCGAGGTAGTAGACCCAGAATGAGCTACGGAGGTGGACTCGGAGATTGCGATCGTCGTTGCCTCTGTCAACTCTGTCTGCTCGCTCAACGCCGTTGTATCCGATAATGGCTCTGAAGAGCTGATGTTTGGAGAGAAAGTGGACTCAGAAATCGCGAGAGCGGTTGCTGTCATCGAGTCTGACTGCTCGGTCGCTTTCGTGGTATCTGTCGATAATGTCGAAGATAGTCCCAGACTTTCTGTGTTGGTAGCAGTAGTAGCGATGGCTAATTTAGATTATCAGTAGCTTGAGTAAAAAGTTTTATAAATGAACTTACTGGAAGAGTTTGGCTTGCAAGGGCCAGCAACTACAGACTCAAGCCCAACGGCCAGGGACAAGAGAAGCGCCAAATGCATAACTGCTATTAAAGAGCGGAAGAATAAAACGAAATTTAATCCGAAAGTTAAAGGGCGAGAAGCGCTTGAAGAGTAAGGTTAAAGCCTTTTATAATTATTTTTTTCTTTTATTTATAGCTGCTAAATTGGCTGAGACGATTCTAAACTAATAGTCTCTTATAAGTTCCCGTAGCTAAAGATTTAGCGCGAATAGTCTTAGCGCTATTGAATACCGCTATGGCAGTAATTTTAAAAGAAATAAATGTAGTACTAGGCAGCTCGAGATTTCTCTATGAATTAAATAGCCCCCCTTCTTAATTATGTCGTGTAGACCTTTTTTATTCTTATAGCTCGATATCCTCAGACCCGAGGCGGTGAATTGTGTGAATAACTGAAAGAGATCGGAGGGGGAAGCGAAGGACCTTCTACCTCCCCGCAATCTTACCGAGAAGGCTAACTATAGACGAAGGGACAAGCTAGTTAAGCTGTCATAGCCAAGAAGACTCTCGCCCTGTTGAGCCCTGACGAGAGCCTTGAAGAATTTGCCTTGCGCGCCCGATCTTAACGGTTCAAATTTTCGAAGGGAGCACGGAGCGGAATATACATGCTCTGTCGCGGCTCGACCAGTGGGACCATCGTATCAACGTCTATGGGAAGAATCGGCTGAGAGATACCGTCGGGTAACTGCCGTTACTGTACTTTCGCGTATGTGAGAGAGTTGGGGAGTGGTCGACATTATCGTCAAGTGTGGATCTACTGTATCTTAGAAGCTGGCGGATAAGGATGGCTACGTTCACTAAACCGTCAGTAGCACGATGGGCGCTCCTGTTCACATCGAGCTGTATGAGGGGGGCAGTAAACATAGGTTCCTGCTGGGTAGCTTATAGTCTCGAAGCTTACTGCCCATAACTTCCCTACCCAATCTCAAAGTAGCAATAGTCAGGAAGACTTATTAAAGGATAAGAATCTAGCGAACTTATAAGGGTTATCATTCTGCACTAGTTCGAGACTGAAAGCACAAAAGGTACTGCTGTTCACTACTCTTGATCCCATCCTTGCAACTCTATCCGACCTATGCGGATATCAACACGCCGCTTAATCATTTCAGAGCTTCGGAATAGGAACAACAGCATCAGCAATGCCATTATACTTCTTGTCTCCAAAGTTGCCGCCGTTCCCGAGCAGCAGTCGCTTAGTTCCCTTGATAGTAATCTCTCTGACGCTCCGAGAGTAGGCAGACCAGTGGTTGATGTCAACCTTCTTCCACTTTCCTTCCACTGGATTATCGCCTTGAATCAGAAGGTTCTCGGAAGAGGTGGTACTGATGATAATGATGCCAGAGCTGTCGTTGGTATAAGGGTTACGAACCCAAGTCACGTATGGTCCACTGGTGAACAAACTACCATCGGTGGCTTTGAGCCTGGTACCGGGGATAGGCCCAAATGTAAGAGGGCTATCGGAGATTTTGTAATAGATTCTGCAGGAATCCACGCCGCAGCGTTCCCAAGTCATGATCCACTTATCAGTACTCTCGATGTGAGCCACAGTGGTCATACCAGGGCGAGCGTCATAGTTACTCTCAGCCTCATCAGCGACAATGTCTGACCAGTTCTTAAGGTCGGTGGTGGTAGTATGAACGAGCTTCTGAGCATGATTGGGGTCCCGCTGGTCGGAATAGTAACAGACCAGCTTTCCGTCATACATCAAGAAGAAGGGCTCCCATAGCGCTTTATTGCCATTCTGAATGGTGTTTGGTCCATCACCATACGCAATATGAGACACAAATTCCCAAGTCTTTGCGTCATCTTTGCTAGCGTAGACATCGATGTAAACACCACCTTTCAGGCTTTCAGGGGTCGAAACACCAGCTGCGAGTATAGTGCCCTTGTCATAGCCACCGAAGTCGGTGGGAAGTGTGTACAGGAATGGTTGGAAACGCATGCCCCAACCGTTCTGTGTGTCTTTGACGGCACTGAAATTGGACCAAGTTGCACCGCCATCGATCGACTTGTAGATCGGATCTAACCAGAATGTTAACCTCGGCAGCATATAAACACACAGAGATCAAAAGACATACGATTGACAGGGTATTCCTTGGACTCAGCTGGGTAGTTTTCCCAGGTCATAAGCAGGGACTCGTCAGGTAGTTGGAGTGAGCGAGCATATAGTGTACCCCAGAGCTGAGCATCGGCCGCAGGCTTGAAAAATTCGTTCTTGGTGAAGTTGGAGAAAGGAGTAGGGGCACGTTTCTCAAGTGCAGCACCATAAGTGGTGGCCAAAGAGGCCAAGCCGAGAAGAAGAGACCTCATCATGGTTGATAAGAGTAAGTTGAAGGGATCTTTGTTATTTATTGTGATCCGGGGTAAAGAATGCGTTTAGAGGATAAACGATAAAGAATGATGGAAGTTTTTCATATTCAAGATTATGTACAATAAATACTTATTAACGAAATATCACCTCAGACACCAATACCGTACCTAGCAAAGTACCCAAAATGACGAGCAAAGGAGATCCAAACGCGCCAATGGCGCAACTGCCAGTGAGTTTCTGACTTTAGCCAAATAACGCGTTAAGGTTATTGGACTGCAGGATGCGGCAATTCATGGCATCATCCCAATATGCGGGGTGATAGTCTGGGGTAACTAACTAGTGTCTATGCGTCGGTACACCTCTCACATCATCAGCTGATACCGTTCGGTGTTTGACCCGACACTCCGCAGGTTGATTTTGCCTAGGTTGGCATCGGACATGACCCGATACTCCGCGACCAGAAAATGGCACAACCAATGATTCACGTGTCTTCCACTATGGAGTGGTTTCTACAACAGGCTGTCATATTTCTTTCTCACTTGAAGAAACCAATATCACCTTTTCAAACCACTTCGCTTATGCACTGCATAGTTACATCCGACCCAGCATCATTCTTTGCAGTCCTGTCATCATGAAGAGCGCTACCCTAGCAATCCAGACACATCGACGCCAGACTCACGATCATGAAACCTCCCAGCCTCTGACCTTCGACAAGGCCGTGAAGGAAGTCGAAAATGGCCATGATCCTTCAGCTGTTGCCATCCGCCTGCTGGCAGAAATGTCACCAGCCGAGCGCTTGCATCTCCTGGATGGAGACATGCCTTTCTGGGATGGTCTGCGGGAAATACTCTGCGATCGTTATAACCGCAAACCATTTGTCATGGGCGCGATCCCTCGTCTCAACATTCCGGGAGTAAAGTTTACCGATGGGCCCAGGGGCATTGTCATGGGCTCGTCAACAGCCTTTCCAATTGCCATGGCGCGCGGTGCAACCTGGGATGTTGATCTCGAACGGCGTGTTGGTAATGCTATTGGACTCGAAGGCAAGGCCCAAGGCGCCAATCTCTTCGCTGGTGTATGTATCAACCTCCCGCGCCATCCAGCTTGGGGTCGCATCCAGGAGACATATGGAGAAGACCCCATTTTGTTGGGCGAATTTGGCACTGCACTCACCCAGGGCGTTCAAAATCATATCATGGCATGCGTTAAGCATTTTGCTTTGAACTCGATAGAGAATGCTCGGTTCCGAGTTGATGTACAAGTAGACGAAGACGTGCTTCATGAAGTATACCTTGCTCACTTTAGGAAGGTCATCGAAGCTGGCGCAGCATCAGTCATGTCTTCATATAACTCGGTCAACGGCGAGTGGGCTGGGCAGAGCAGGCTCTTACTTACAGATATCCTGCGCGGCCAGTGGGATTTCACTGGGTTCGTCATGACAGACTTCATTTTCGGTCTACGAAACGCTGCGACTTCTCTGAAGAGCGGCTTGGATATTGAAGCTCCTTTCATGCAACAACGGGCAATGCATCTGAATGATGCATTGATGAGTGGTGAAATATCCTGGGTTGATGTCGGCAAAGCGGCCATGAACATTTTGCGCACCAAGCTCGAATTTGGCTCTCTTCTTGTCCAGGAAGCACCTGATGAGTCGGTTGTCTTCTGTGCAGAACATCGACAGCTCGCCCGAGAGGTTGCAGGACGATCAATGGTTCTTCTTAAGAATGATTCTATCAATGGCAATCCGGTTCTGCCACTCAAATCAGAAGCTCTATCTCGTTTGGCTGTTATTGGCCGTCTGGCAAACAAACCCAACACGGGGGACAAGGGATCCTCACAGGTTTTTTCACCGACCATCGTCACCCCCTACCAAGGACTCAAGAGTGAAATTCCGAGCGCAGATGTTATTCTTGAAGATAGTGACAATCCAGAAGCCGCTCGAGAGGCCGCCGAGCAAGCAGATATTGCTGTTGTTATCGTAGGCTACGATGCCGGGGATGAGGGCGAATATGTGGTGCCTTCGCTCCAGAACGACCCTAGCCTATCTGAGCTATTCCCCCCGACGAGAAATCCCGACGAGGAAGAGATGTTGTCGATTGTGCGGGGAAATCCAGCCCAAGGAAAACAAGAATCGGCATTGGAAGTTGGTGCTGGTGGCGACCGACGGTCCCTGCGATTAAGACCTCGAGACGTTCAAGTTATCAATGCCGTGGCGTCTGTCAACTCACATACAATCGTGGTGCTTATTTGCGCCGGTGCTGTCATAATGGAGGAATGGAAAGATAAAACACCTGCTATCTTGATCAGTTGGTACGCTGGGTCAGAGGGTGGCCATGCACTCGCAGACGTCTTGCTTGGACGTGTTGATGCTGGAGGTAGATTACCATTCTCTATCCCTAAGGACGAAAGCCACCTCCCAGAACTTGACATCGAAGCATCAAGTATCAAATATGATCGTTGGTACGGCCAAGCTCTGCTCGATAAGCTTGGAGTTGACGCGGCTTTTCCACTCGGTTATGGGTTGTCTTATACAAAGTTTCGATTCAAGAACCTTGAATGTGAGCATTTGACAGGCCAGAGGAGTATCAAGGTCGCGTTGGACGTGGAAAATATAGGTCTGAGATCCGGCCATCACGTTGCCCAGGTGTATGGATACCCTAAGATGGCAGAGTTTCCGCATCGGGTCTTGCTTGGTTTCAGGAATGCTTACTTGCAATCGAGGGAGTCGAAGCGAATATGTATTGAAGCATCCTTGCGGCCAATTGAACGATGGGTCAATGGCAAATTCTGCTTGTTGGTTAGTTCTGTTGAGATTGAGGTTGCTGAACACTCTGGGGACAAGGAGGCAATTCGCATGGTTTGTAAGCTACTTTGAAGCGCACAATATGCACAATTAGCAGATGAATTGATGGAAAAATTGATTGCAGCTTGCTACGTGCCGCAAATAATGGTAGGATCACTACACAACTTGGACGAGCCATTTCATTGTTTGTAACACCGAAAGCATTCCATCAGCCTCAAGGCTCCAGTATTCGACCATTTTCAAGGTATCCAGGACTGTTTCCTTCCAACCTAAAGGCAAAAGGGTAGACCCGGGGTGTAAGCGTGCAAACCCAAGCAGTATACTTGCGCTTCTTGCTGAGCTTCGCAGCATGAGCCAAGTCCCGTGGTGACGATGGTAGTAACCTGGTGCATTAACTAGCAACCTTTGGTGGTGACAAGCCAGTGCAGCAGAAGTATCATGATCATCCAACTCTTGGTCTACAGCTTCGTTAAGAGCAAAGTGCATAAACGGCCAGGAAATAAGCTCGCGGATATACGTGATGCGCCCGCGCAGTACGAATCGGATCACATCATCCTCGACACCTCCATAAGGAGAGGATTCATTTTCGATACTGACGAGCGGCGGTAGTGAGGTTTGCCATGTCTCGAGTTGATGTGATGTATCTTTTCTAATCTCTCTCAAAGCTCTTGAAACCGACAGCCAGCTTCCATGCTGGAGCTGGCCCATTATTCTTCGAGCATTCACCTCGACTCTCCATAGAGCTATCTCGGACAGGTAAAAGTACCATGCTCGCTCAAAATCACCTTCGCATCCATCGGGAGGCTTAGGGAACAGCTCGGGAGGGTCATCAGCCAGTCCAGCGGGGCTAGACATGCCCAGTTCGAACCTGAGCTCCTGTTCAGACTTCCAGCACGACCACAAAACACTCTGTTCTGAAGTCTCCTGCGTGCATGTCTGGCCCGAAGCAGGGTCGAGTTGTCGGATGTAAGAAAGCGAGTGGCAAATCGCCAATCCGTGTACAAATGTTGCCCAAGCCTCGACAGGTCGTATCAGTGACATGAGAAGAACCCCTGATAGAAAGGCGCACTGAGCATGTATCAGTCCCACTGGACCTAAGCCGCCACCAACTCTTCTCTTTGCTGCCTCGAATAGGTAAATCGCCATTCGTCGGTCTGGGTGTGATAGAGGGAGACGCTCTTCGAGTGGTCGGGCAATGGCTCCGTTGGCGCAAACCAGAAGCGCCAGACCGGAGTCGATGCTCCAGTCAAGTCCCTGTGCGCACAGCCTGGAGACAAGTCTTCGTGTTTCTTCCTCGTCCAAGATTGGGTTCTTGACATGAATATGGGCGAAGAAGCTACTGAGCCACCGCTCGCATGATGCCCGGTCGAGAATCTCATCCACCCATGGTCTCTGTGCATTACTGCATTCAGACTGTGACCCAGGGGGTTGTTGTATATGGGACGTCAGAATTGGTAACTGGACGTCTCTGAAGACACTCCATTGGAGGACTTTGTCGATCGTAATAGGGAAAAGAATCTTGTGGATGACACTAGGCTCGGGCGATAAGTCGTCGCTGGTCTCATGGATACTGTCATCATAATGGGTCCCTAGGAACGCCGGCTGGGGCCTCGATTGGCTGTCTATCTTACGCTCGAGTCGGTCGAGCCGGTCTAGGATGGCAAGGCTCGCTTGATCGAATGTCACATTGGTGTCTGGTTCGAAAACACATTCCACGCCAGCTTTTACGCAGAATGAACAGGCCGGCCGTTGCTGATCGCACTTTGTTCTCCGAGCGCGGCATACCTGGCATGCTTTGATGGCTCGTTTTCTAGCGTACGTAGAGGCAGGGCGGCTGATGGAAGCACGGTGACTGTCTGCGCGACGGCGAGATTGAGACGCCATGGCGTTGAGAGAAAGACAAAAAGAAGGGCAGCGGAATGTCGGGGGGGAATGCTAAAAAGAGATACGAGTGATGTTGAGTGATGGTTTCTCTTTATTCAGCAAGAAACAAGGCATCGGAAACTAGCGGAGTATCGGGTCCAAATCCGATGTGTAGAGTCATGGTTCTATACCAGTTTTCGCCTAGTTGAGCCATTCTTCCCCGCATGGGGAACAAGTCTAAGAGTTTCCTCGCGACCCCGCGAATTAGACCAAACCTTCCCCAGTCTGGGTTGGCTTGGAAATGGCCTGGGTCGCGACCGAATAGCATATCATGTCGACAAACTCACCGGCCACCGGAATGATATAAGATACAAAGAGCACGCTCCTCTTCCCTTTTTTCCCCTCCAAAGCATCCTCAACAGCATCGCCAACGACTCTTCTGATTTAAATTTGACAATACAACATCCACTTCACCATGGCCAACACCAGTCAGCATGCACTCGACCAAAAGAGTACCTTGAGCCACATGGACGCAACCGTTGAGCATATGGCAGTCTCTGACAAACACATGCTGGATCAGATCCAAGTGGCCAATGCCAACGAACATAGTCTGACCTTCAAGGATGTCGCTCGAAAGCACCCCAAGATTATCTGGTGGTCCTTCTTCTGGTGCATGTGTGCTGTGGGTTGTGAGTTTTCGCTCGTCGGATGATACCGGCATATCTACTGTGAGATGCTGACTTGTCCAACCAGGGGGTTTTGATACCCAGGTCAACGGTGCCATGGTAGGTGTTCCAGCCTTTCGCAAATACTATGGGTAAGTCACCATTTCATTTCACCCCTCTAATAATATTACTTCTAATCCATGATAAAGTCACGAGCTCAATGGTGACTGGGTGATCCCGGCGGACTGGTTGACCGCTTTCAACATTGTCTCTTCCGTCGGTCAGTTCTTTGGAGGTTTTGCTTGCAGCGCCATCTCTGATAGAATGGGCCGCAAGAAGAGTCTTACTTTGGGCGTTCTTGTTGTGACTGGAGGCATCATGGGAGAGTCCTTTTCTTCCACCCGAGCTGCTTTCGTAGTCAGCAAGCTTATCCTTGGCGTCGGAGTTGGCTTTTACTTGACACTGGGCCCTATCACCTGCTCCGAAATTGCCCCGACTGTCTTACGTGGTCTCTCTACCGCTGGTGTCAACCTTGCTATTGCCGTCGGTCAACTGATATCGAATTCGGTGACTTCGGGTTTTGGTAACCGAGACGACGTTTGGGCTTTCCGAGGACCATTCCTGGCGCAGCTGATCTTTTCTGTCTTCCTCTTCATCGGTAGCTTTCTCTCTCCCGAGTCACCTTGGTATCTTGTGCGAGCTGGAAAGATGGAAGAGGCCAGAATTGTCCTTCAGGATCTGTATGGATCTGAATTTGAGGCATTGGAAAAGCTTCAAGCCATTCAGCAGACAGTCGAAGAGGAGTCCACCATGGCTAGTCCTTCCTACATCTCGGCATTCAAGGGCACTGATAGGGTTCGTACATTTATTTCTATCGGTGTCTTTGCTTGTCAACATGCCGTCGGTATCATTTTCGTCCTCAGCTTCTCCACCTATTTTTTCCAATTAGCTGGACTCAATACGCAAAAGTCTCTGAACCTTGGTGTTGGTGTTACCGCCTGTGGTGTAGCTGGCAATATCTGCTCGTGGTTTATTGTGAACCGCTTTGGCCGCCGCCCTATCTTTATCCTGGGAATGTTCGCTTGTACGACCATTCTTCTTCTCATCGGTGTTCTCGATGTAGTGCCAACAGGTGCCGCCAAGTGGGCTATGTCTTCTCTGACCGTTGTTTTCTCGTTTGTGTACTTCCTCACGATTGGAGCGGTAGCATTTGTTTTACTGGGGGAAGTCTCCTCCTTGTCCCAAAGGGCTCGAACAACAGCTCTGGCCACCGCAACTCAGGCTATCTTTGGTATTATTATGTTCTTTGCTGTTCCATATATGGTCAATCCTGACGCTGGGGTAAGTTCTGCCCTGTCCTTGAACGACTGAATATACTAATTGTTCTAGAACCTCGGCGGCAAAGTTGGCTTTATCTTTGGTGGACTCTCGGCCTTTGCTTCCATTATCTGTGTTTTCTATATCCCCGAGCTCAAAGGACGAACTTATCAGGAAATTGATACAATGTTTTATCGCCAAGTTCCTCTGCGTAAGATGGGATCTTATACTATATAATAGTTAAATAAGACTTACTTTATTCTAAATCTTTAATATTTGGAAAACGAATATAAAAAGTCTAAACATAATAACTAGGAACTTATAATCTATCAGATCTCTATTACTGAGAATCTTGTTGAGCTAAAAGCTCATCTGCCTCGCTTTTATCTTTCCGAGAGCGGACTGCATTCACAGCATAAGCGAGAGATTTCGCGCACTGGCAACACAGTAACTTCGTCTTATGTTTTGAAGCATTCGGCTGGCCCTTGTCGAAGTACAGAGCTTCTGAAAGTGCAAGGAAGGACGTCTTCCAATGGTAGGCTGCCGTAATGCAAGGAAAGGTAATATCTATATAGTAATAGGAATAAATACAAGCTTTAGCAGCATTATTACAGGTAGTTGCAGATTGTATCCTTAGCAATATCTGCAAGCCGTATCAGGACAGTATCCATGGTTACAAGTATAACTGCACAGTCCCTTGTAGCTATCATCAAGACCGGCGGCAGGGCAGCCCTCACGACCGTTGGAAGCTGGAGGGGATACAGCTGTTCCATACCTGGTACACTTGCATTGAGCTGGTGGGCAGTAATTATAGGCACAAGTGAACTTGCAAAGACCAAGATAGTTACCACTTTGACCGTCTGCTACAGCGCCCTCAATGCAAGCCTCTCCGTTCCCTGGGTCAGTCATCGTGGGGGGGTCATTTCCTTGTGTCGGGGAAGCTGGGTTGGTTCCGAGAGAAGGCTTAGGCTGGCAGGTTGTGACATGCAGACCGACAGTCAACGACGCGAGACCACTGCTATCAAGAGGGTCAGAGAAGCTGGCGGCAACGGTACCAACATAGGCATTAAAATTGTACAAGCCGCAGGGGCAGACAGACGTAATGTCCATGAGTGAGGTATCGGATAAGACGTTGGTGCTGCCACGCTTGAGAGTGAATGTCTGCTTGCCGAGGCCAGCATCGACCTTGATCAGAGTAGCTCCAGCAGGAACCTCTTTCGTAACAGTGTTGCTGCCTGATTTGATGATGACTGTTCCAGCAGACTGGAGCAGACTCACGACGTAGACTGTATCTTCCATTGTTTGCCATCCATCTGGGCGACCCTGGAAATAATTCTCATTGGGCTTAGGTGGCGCTCTGCCAGAGGTTGTATCGGTAGCATCGCAGTTGAGAGCCTTAAGATTACGACGATACCAGTAGATGATCTGATCCTTCTCAATGTACTTGGCCACGTCGGTGTCTTTGTTCTTATATGCGGCGATGAAGGGCTTAGAGAGGTCAAGCCAACCGTTGTGAGGCATATCGTTGGACCATTTGGATGCTCCATCGTCGGTGTGTTTGTTTTTGAGGGGTCCGATATAGTGAGACTCGCCATAGTCGTTCCAGGTGATGATTTCAACCATAGGGAATCCATTTTGAAGAACCTCGTTCCAGCGGTCGAAGATGAGTGAGCCGCTAGGGAAGACCCAGTTCTGATACTGTTAGTCTTTTGACCATTCCTTTTCCAAAATAAGAGGGAACTAACCTTGGACCAGTCGACCTCAGGACCATAGTGAGTAAAGAACCAGGGCGAGATAGCTAGTTGTGAGTCAGTCACCTGTATCATGCAGAGGAGGGATACTTACGAGCCATGTACTTTTTGTTCCCAAGCCAGTTCATGTAGCTCTTGTCACCATCGGCGACACTGACACTCTTACCATCCTTGGGCGCCTTGTTATTACCATCGTTTGGCCAGCCCATCCAGTTCAGAGCACCATCAATACCATTCGTAGAGCCTCCCCAAGGAGTAAAGTTCGGGACGAAGAAGATATTGGAGCCAGAAGCACTTCTCACAGCGTTGGCATCGAGGTTATCTCCTGCAAAACTGGACACAAAAACTCTGTTGTCAATGCGTAGCTGACCTGGACGGTCGGCATACTTCTTGACCTTCTGACCAACAGCGGCTGCATCGCCAACTGACCAGAAGTGAAAGTCGAATGAGATGAAAACCTTCATGCCATTACGGTCGGCGGATTCATACGCGTAATCGAGCTGTGCATCTGTGTAATCGTCGGTGCCGATGTTAAGGGCAAAGGCGTCAATACCAGCGGACTTTGCGCGCTTCATATCATCGTCATAATCGGCAGAGTTTTGTCTGTTGCCAACAATCCCAATCTTGTGGTGTTAATTTAGAATGGAGGTGAGGGGTAAAAATGCGTACCATGAAATGAGCGAACACCAGACGATCGCTCGAGGAGGCTCTTTCAGCTAGCGATCGACTGTCAAGAGCAGCACCTTGACAAATTGTAGCAGCAAAGGCTGCGAGGCCAAAGCCTTGGAATAGGCGAGAAACGAGAACCATAGTGAACTATGTTCAACTACAAAACTGTTGATCGTTGTTCTGTCGATGAACTGGAGGGGTTAAAGAGCAGAGCTTGCTGCTTTTATGTACATTTCTAATCTTGAAAAAACAACGCAGGTAATACGGAATACGCATGCTGGCCGTGCAGGGAGGGAGATTGCAACGCTGTGGGCCAGGAGATCCATAAACGCGCAGTGGGCTGACACACCGTTTCATGGGTTAATGGTGTGTTTGAAAGATATTAACATACGCTAATTTGCAAGATCAATACTGCAAGCTACAGTGAGGTACATACTAAAACATTAGACAAACGACTATTCAGCATTATTTTGCCATACCTTTCCTCCTAAAGTCCCTTGTCTGAGAGTCGTCAGATAAATGCCAAGAGGAGTCTCCAGTTCTACCGCGTCCATAAGCTGCAGCCGAGTATAAATACGAGGCTGACAGGGTTCTGAAGGATTCACCAACTCCGCAATATCTGCCGTAATAGGAAGCCAGTTGCCATTTTGCCCAAATTCACGGCAATTCGGCGTTAGTATTTAGTCACTATGCACAAGTTCCCGAGAAACAGTATGTAAGATGCTAGTCAGCATGACTAGATATGCATTAGCCACGAGCCGCAAACGTGTCCCACTAATCGCCCAATGCATTATTAGGGCCGAAGCGGGTAACCTTGGGAAACAAAGTATCAATCGCTTGTTCGTGCGAGGCGAAATCGGAGGGACGTAAACTGGAGAAACCTTCATCGCCGGCAGGACTCACAAGACCCAGCCAGGCTAACAAGGCAAAGGAAATCTGGGCACTAACTTCCTTGTAATAAACTTGCTCGATTTGGCTATACTTCAAGTATCTAGCATGGCAGACCAAATGCCAACTATCTGAACAAATTGCATCTTGCTATCAATGACCAACTGCAAACTCAAAAGTCCAAGCAGTGTTCTTATCCGCATCTGTCTGGTAAACAGCAAACGTCACGGAGTTTCCAGAGTAGGTATGCGAATACACTCCTCGATCAGTAGGGGCTGAGACTCCTCCGTAGTGGCCATTGTCAACAAATCCATAGGTATGGATAGCAAGACTGCCTGAAGTTGGGAGACCGACGGAGCTGAGGTTGTTGATGGTGATGTACCACGTACCAGTGGCGATGTTCACGCCAGTTAAAACGCGAACCTTGTCTTTTCCGATAGTTGCATACACGTCCAGCTTTCCGTCCCCGCTCCCAGTCGTGGTGGCTCGAGTGCCAGTCATGTTGAGGTTGTAATACTTGTAGACTTGGTACTCGCCGTTGGGGACGTACCCTCCGCCAGTGCAGCTGTTGTCATCGGACTTGCCTAGCAGAGATGCCATAAAGTCGTGCAAGTGGCATCCGCTGAGCCAGTTTCCGCGAAGCCCGATGTAGTTGTATCGCTCCAGGCGTGAGATCCACCAGGCAGCGCCTGTCGCAACCTGCTGCGAGAAGGTGGCGTATTCGTTGATGTTGACCTGGTTGTCGGGTGCATTGTACTGCTGACGAAGTGCTTGCCAGTTACCATGGTCATTGGCCACATCGCCGGGTTCATCATGCCACGTCCACTGGTCGGGAACTACCTTGTTCGCCATGACGTATTTCACAAATGCCACCCACCAACTGTTCGAGGTCGAAGGCTGTCCAGCACTGGAGGGGCCAACTAGGGGAACATTTTTAAATGCGGAGGCTGGTAGGAGTACTAGAGTTAGTAGGCTTCCTCCGTGTTAAACTCATCAAGACGTACAAGACCGAATGCGTTTGTAAGTGCGATTCCACATCTGCAGATATTGATCTTGGCTGCGGCTCCAAAAGTAACCATCTGCTCTGTTTGTGCTGTGTCAGAACTCATACTGGCATGTGGCATGATACAAACACTTCACTTACTCGTTCCAGATGTCAATATCCAAGCCATCCAGCATGTTGTTAGACTGCAAGTCGCCAAGCAATTGGTTCAAGAACTTGTCGTAATCTGTCCAATCGCCATTGTCGCCAGGCCAGGCCGTGGTTGAGGTTGCATGGTCAGTGCCCCAGATATCATGGGGTAAGAGCTGGAACCTGGCACCAAACTTGCGAGAGGTCAGATAGTTCTGCTTAGTCGAGTTGAATCGCGCGGCATAGGCTTGAAGGCCCTGAACCCAGCCGCCCTCGCTCATCTGTGCGCCTCCGGCGCGGGCATAGTTGAAGCCCATATCAGTGTAAAAGTGATCAGGGATCTGAGTTGGGGATTGGCCGAACCCGGAGTCAGGAATGCCATAGATAAACCCAGAAGCTAAGTGCTTCGGCGACCCACGACCCTTGGAGAGGTCGACTGTAGCCGTGTTGGATGATGTTTGGCGGCGCTCAAGGGCGGATGAAAGGCCCAGCTGAGGTAGCGCTGCCAAGGCCAACAGGCCGCTGATACTCAGAGACCGCATAGTCACAACAAGTTGAGAACCTTGAAGAGGATTCGAGATGCTAAGATTTAAATGAGTAGTGAAGGTCTTGTTGTGATGTAGAGTGCTGAACAAGAAGCCATAGAGATGTGTTATGGCATTGAAAGCCTACTTATACTTTGACAAATTAGTGGCGTCACGGAACTCGGCAGCTTAGCTGGTTCCCGCATCGTCTACCCCATGGGGGCGGATGAGACGTCCGGCATTGCTTCAGAGGCTCGAAGGCCAAGAATACTTCCATGGCTCTGTAGCAATGCTCAGTAAGGCCCTTCTAGTCTGACTACTCTAAAAGTCCCGGTCCAAGTCCAAAATTCTTTCCGGTGGGAGGCTTCAGTCTACTGGAGGATTTGTGTCTAGTGGGGAAAGTCCGGTGGGAGGAGCCGGTAGAAGACCAGGGTGTCTGCACTCGCATCCTTAAACAATCCAAGGGTAATAACATAGCGGGGTAATTCAGGAGAAGCTTTCATGCGTTCCAATCGTCTCGCAAACTTTGTTTGAAGGTGGGATGACCCAGATTGGTGCCCGTTTTGTTGATCTTTTACGGCAGAATAAGAACAGACCGAAATGGCAAAGGCATATGTGACCCCATTTGGCTTGACATCTTATCCGAATGCTTCCCTAATGTATTTTGCCGAAGTCGCGGACCCGGGCCTCAGCACTGAGGGCAAGAAGGAATGCAAGTTAAAGCATCTCGGCAATACAGCAGCGTGTTGGGGATATGAAGCTAATAACGATTGACAGCAGTTTACGTAAATATCAAGTTACAAATTTACTTTGCCTGATTAGTTTATATAGGTGTCTTAGAAATATAGGTTTAAAGATTTTTATTTAATACAACAACATACTAGGCCAACTCGCACTATAACAATAGCACAGTTGGCCGTGTGTTTTGTTCCTAGTGTCAAGTCGATCAGGCATTTCTTTAAGCTATAAAGAATCAGTGTTGTCGCAGTTTATAGATTTTTATTAGTGACCCAGCCTTCTCTTTAGTGCAGAGGCATGAGGTAATGCCAAGGCACGTGAAATATCAGCTTCCACTTGCTATAAGCTCTGCACAAGTGCCTTGTTTTAAGTTGGCCAAGTCCAGTCACTCGTATGTTCTTGACTCGTTATCAGATCCTTTTTAATCCTTATGCTTAAGAAGGATTTGCAGATCCTGAGAATTGACCAGTCACGAGAGCAGAAATGGGCAAACATGTCTCAGCTTGTCGATCCCGAGTAATCCTTCGCATATCTGGATCCACAACCCCATCTCAGCTTGTTGAGGATGAAATAAATGATGTCATTCAAAGTCTAGGCAGCTGTATACAGCTGTTCTATTCAAGAATAAAATCAGGACGTCTCCCGCGAATCCGTCTACTCACTACGCCTTCAACAAACAGAACACAAGCCAGTACTCCTTATCTAAGTCTAATAGGCCACCGACAACCCGCTCAATATGAAGGTATGTTACCAGAAGCTTATATGCTCAGCACTAACATTTGCAGTTCTCTCTCGTTCTTTGTGCCATTACTCCCCTAGTCTACGGATGCAATGGCCCTCGGGAAGTTGGGTCTAACCCCAACTGTCTAGGAGGAACATACACGGACTGTGCGGCTGAGAAACAATCTCTATGCACTCTCGAGTGCTTCAACCAACCGCCTGGACAATGCACTACTGGTTGCACAACGCGGGCTCAACAAGAGTGTCAGAGAGATTGCATGGCAATCAACAACTGTGATGACTGTATCGAGCACCTCTTGATCATGGGTGGAGCAGAGTTAGCTGCACTGGAAGCTTGCTCGCAGCCAGGCATGCACTCAAAAGCCCCACGATGAAGCTAGTCAGACAAGCTAATGAAACTACAGGGGACTCTTACTACTGTAACTGCGGTTGATTTCTAACAGACTTGGGCGCTGTAGGCAATTGATCACGTGTACAGAGATTCTGGAGCTCCTTCAGAGGAGATAACATATGCATCTTCATGTCACAAGGGAGAGGTGGCAATGCACAGCAGAAAGTACAACGGAGCAAGAGCAAGACGACGTAGACAGAGTCTATCACAAGTTCATTTCCCAACTAAACTAGCATCAGACGTTATTGATCTATTTGCCGTCTTTCAAGTAGCCGAAAGATAGGGTGGGACGGATGAACCCAGCCTCCTCGGGGAACACACCGTAGTCCCAGACGGTGTAGAAGTTCCTCAGGAAACGAGGGCCAATCAAAGCAAATCCCTCAGCGCCAGAATCCATTGGCGGCCAGCAAGCATCGTCTCTGTTGGCAAAGCCAGGAAGAGCCAGTTGATCACCAGTGATGTTGAGGAACTTGCTGTCTCCGTAGTAGCCAACTTCAAAGGCAATAGACCAGTCCTTGGTGAACTCGCTACACAGGGGAATGTGCTCGCCCTTGAGAATCGCCGTCCAGTTCATGCCGATGGATTCATAAATCTCCTCGATCTTGGACTCGGGAACAGTGATACCAGAGGCTCCAGTATCAAAGACAACGGAAACATCAAGGTCAACCTTGGTCTTGTTCGTAGAGCAGTTCTTTCCCTTTCGCGAGGCAGTAGTGCTATGAAGAACGGATCGCCAGACGTCGTAGTCGTTGAGGTTGGTATTGATAGGAATCTCGATCAAGTCGCCCTTGATATACTCCTTCTCTTTAGACCCTCCCAGGGTGAGGACACCCTTTCCTGCCTTGCCGTGGGTATCATCGCCGTCTTCTCTCGAATAGTAAAGACCGAATCGGGGTTCGTCCATCTTCTTCTCCGCCATAAGAGTCTCGAAAACGGGTGTAGCGCCGCCATCAGCGATGCTGCCAAAGGCCATGCCCATGAAGCCTGCAGCGGCTAGCGCAGACCAGTTGCTCTCGTTGGCTGCGATAAACTTGGATTGCCAAGTGAAGCCATCTGCGTCGAAGCGCTCCTCCACGGTCGGACCAACAACCTTCCCTCCGAGATAGTCAATGGAAGCGGACTCTCCTGTGTATTTGCCAGTAGAAGATGCGGTGAAGTTATATCCGACTCGGCCCTTTCTGGAATGAGGACACTCTGTGGCGCACTCGCTGTCGATCATCCAAGTTGAGGCACTTCCAGTGTCGAAGAGGAGGAGGAAGTCCTGCTCGGGCTTTCCGACGCCGACCTTGACCATTTTCTATCAAAGTCAGTTTTCGTCTGTGTAATATAATCTGATCAACATACATAGCCATCCTGAACGTATATGGGCATGTCCAAGACGGCAGCTGAGGCAGCGCCGAGAAGGGTCGAGGTGGCCAAAACGGCCGAAGCGAAACGAGCGATAGAACCCATCGTTGTATGAGGTCAATGATTAGGTCGAGGTAATGCGAAAGGGGCGGGATGGTCGTCAACAAATTGCAGGTTGTTACGATATCTTATAGGGAGAATGCACCATATGACGTATTGCGCACAGAACGAGATTAAGTGGCTAGTGACTCCATAAATACGAACTAATCTCGGTTGTTGTGGCTATTATTAGGATGAGCAAAGCTAAAGTACGGTATTTACTCAATATCCCATGCATAGTTTGTAGTTATGCACTTCACAATCCGTTCATATATAGATCCAAGCCCATTATACTAGTCGAAAGCCTCGAACTATCTCTCACCGTATCACTTTATCGCATTGTTGGTAAATACCTTGACGCAGCAAAAGTGCAAGATCGGCAATCTGCTATCCGATTTGAGTATAGGCCATTGGCGAATGAAAGCCCGATGCGTGAGGCCAGGCATCGCATTAAAGAGGCATGGCCAGTATTCAAGAAATACTACTCCGTAGAAAGACGAATTGTCCATCTGTCGTGTTGGTCTTACCAATATCTCAATCAATAGAAAGGGGATCGGATGTTCAGTGCATGATGTTTGTGAGACGTGCTAATGAACTTTAGCGCTTGTGCAGTCTTGGCTTTACGAGAAAACTCGGTTTTTAAGTGGACAGGATCCCGCTGTAGCCGGAGATGCCGAGGCTTGGACCCTCTATCGAAGGTGAAAGCTTCAGGGTAGCAAAGTCTATATTTAAATCTTGGGAAACTCACTGGTACTCAATCCAATATGCTTTCTGCATTATCAGATACATTTCAGAGGCTCTTGAACTACAAACCAGATAACTATGATTTCTGAGAAGAAGACAAACAGACAAGTCGGCACATACATAGCATGCTGCGATAATAATTCGTAACACAGCAGTTGGTCTATCTTGTGAGATAAATGCACTTCAATACGCGAGCACAACCTTCCACATGACAAGACATTCCTTGTCGCAGAGCGCGCGACAGCGATGTAGACATCTCCTTGGCCTGTTACTGATATAACCTGAGCGAGAACCTATCCAGTTGCTCCGAGAAGCAACTGATGTTCGATCTAGTGTTTGAACTTCACGGGATTCAAGACATACGTCACAATCGCGTATCTGCCCGTCTAAATGTTTAACCTAGCTTCAGGACATTTATTACGCGTATTATCTGCTAAGTTTCGTGCGAAGACAGCCTGGGAAAAACGTGAATTTGAAAACCGGCTTGAATGCCGAAGTTAAAATTCAAGGAAGACGCATAAACCTGCGATGATTGGTGGGATTCAAGCATTTCCGTCCAACGACAAAAGTGTCCAATCAATAGCCGACATTAGTCTCGGCAATGACAGCGAGCATACTTGTTCTAGAAAGGTTCGAAACCTACTTCTCAACGGCTCTAACCGTCTTTGGACTACCACTTCGTCTGATTAATCATGACAAACAGTGAGAATCTGCAAGCCCGACTTGGATGCGACCTGTCAAACTTGGCCCCAACGCAGTGTTTGACAGACATGACGAGTGTTTCACGGCAAACCCGGACCACCTGACTAATGTGAACACTCTATCTGATCAAGAATTAGCTTGAATATGGAGTCGAATCGGCCAACTACGAGGATCTTTTCTTATTGTAGCATGAATCAGCTACCATAGCACCCACCATCCATCTGCCCGGCGTTATTGCGTAGACAGTATAGACTATCGGCCTTGGTTAATGAAAATGCTTTGGTTTGTCTCCATCGATGAAACCTCATGAGCTAAGGGCCTTGGAATCTTACAATGGGGCGACAAGATCGGGTTTTCAGCACCTGACTTCTTGAGAAACCAGATTCCCTCGCAATCGATTGACATTCCCATTCCACTCGTCATCAATCTATAAAGTGGATCGTCATTTCAAGGCTCATCATGCGCTTCTTATCTCTTTCGGGCGTGTCTGCCCTTACCTTGGCCGCTCTCACGGCACCGGCCTCATGCAAGCCCGCCGATTCTACCTACGATTACATTGTTGTTGGCGGTGGCCCTGCTGGCCTGATCACAGCTGAGCGGCTCTCAGAGGCCAACAAGAAGGTACTGCTTCTCGAGCGGGGACATGGTCCAACCGTCGCGACTGGATCCAATCACACTCTATCTTGGGATTCCTCCCTTACCCCAATCGACGTCCCTGGTCTCTCTTCTGCTGTTGGTGGACTTGATCTATGGAACGAGTATATGTGTGATGATACTGCTGCATTGGCGGCATGCGTTCTTGGCGGCGGTGTCACCGTCAACTATATGGTCTTTGTGCATCCTCCTGCTCGTGACTTTGACGACAAGTGGCCCAAGGGTTGGAAATGGAGCGACGTTGCACCGGCAGCTGACAGACTATATGCTCGCAACCAAGGCACTCTAGTCCCCTCCAAGAACAACGAGCGATACGACCAGGGGCTCTACAACACTCTGTCTGGCTTTTTCGATAAGCTGGGCTGGAAGTCGGTTGACATGATCAAGCAGCCTAACGAGAAGCACGAGGTTTATAGCTGGCCATCCTGGAATGTCAAGAATGCCCTGCGAGCTGGGCCTGTCAGGACTTATCTCCCTCTTGCCCAGAAGCGAACCAACTTCACTCTTCGCATGGGCTCCAAAGTCATTCGCGTTGTCCGATCTGGCTCACGAGCTACTGGCGTCGAAGTTGAAACTGCTGCAGGCAAGAAGGAGATTGTGAAGCTTTCCAAGAACGGTCGCGTTGTTCTTTCTGCTGGCGCCCTCACAACTCCTCGCCTGCTGTTCAACTCGGGCATTGGCCCCAAGAAGCAGATCCTGACTGCTAAGAAGACTGGTGTTACTCTTCCTGCCGAGAGAAACTGGATCAGCCTTCCTGTCGGCGAGAACCTCATGGACCATCCCATCTTCACATTCACTGTCAAGACTGGTGGTGCTTGGGGCATGCTCGACACCGACAGTGTCTTGAACGGCACCGATACCAAGAACATCGATCTATACGAGAAGAAGTTCTCTGGAATCCTAACTCAAGGCCGCCATCGCATGATCTTCTTCAGTTCCAACAAGGGTTCCGATGGTGTTACTCGATACTTTCAGGGATCGTGTGCCGCTGGAGGTGATGGCATCGCTTCTATCAAGGTCTACATGACCCACGGTCTGACATCCACCGGTGTTCTGGGTATGACCGAGGAGGGCAAGACTGTCATTGAGAAATCTCCTTACCTGCAAACAGATGGAGATGTCGAGGCTGCAAAGGCTTTTGTTCAGGATATGGTTGAGAAGATCACCAAATCTTCATCTGGATTTGTTCTTCAGAAGGAGACCAACGCCACAGCTATTATCAAGGCTGTTACCAGCGGGAACCACTATGCCGGTACTACCAAGATGGGTACTGATGATGGGCGCAAGGGAGGCTCCTCTGTTGTTGACACTAACGCCAAGGTATATGGCATGGACAATCTTGTAAGTGTATTTTGTCTCTTTCGATCAACAATCTACTTACTAATGATCTCTAGTTCGTATCTGATGCCGGCATCCACCCCGACCTTCCTACTGGCAATATCCAGACTATTGTCATGGTTGCTGCCGAAGCTGCAGTTGCTAAGATCCTTGCTTGTTAAGGAACCCGAGCTTCACAAAAGGATCCTTGTAAATATATAAAAGCAGTAAATACTGTTGGAACGTATTTGAGTGATTTTATGCTTTAAAATATTGCAATAAGTGCGCCGTAGCATCTAAGTGAATTGTCTCAGACACTTTTAACCACCTCGATGCAGACCTTGCTGAAATGTTTCATGCTCTCCAAGTATTCGAAAGCATCTCTGGCCTCTTCAAGACTAAAAACCCTCTCATCAATCACGGGTTTAATATTGTTCGCTTCAATTGCACGATTCATATCCTCGAATTGCATGCGAGGACCCACGTATGCGATACGTATAGTGCAGAACCTGTAAAACATATCTATAAGAACTGGCTGATCTTTAGGGTGAGAGCCAGCCCGTTTCCCAACGACAGAGATAAGTCCATCCACCTTCACGGCATCCAGGGACTATCCAGTTACGACACGTCAGCAGTAGCACATCAAAAGCATAGGTGTATCTTCCATACCTGTTTCAGGGTCGCACCGCCTCCGATTTCGACCACGACGTCAACTCCCTCCTCTCCTGGTGTAAGAGCCTTCGCTTTAGCACCCCAGTTCTCAACTTCGCGGTAGTTAATAACATGATCGGCTCCTATTTCTTGTAGCTTCTTGGCCTTTTCGGTTGAGGACGTGGTCGCAATGACTTTGGCGCCAGCTGCCTTGGCGAACTATAGCCCGAGTCAGTTTGAAGTTCGTGGCTTTGGCCAATATCGGCAACTGAGACTTACAAGAATAGCAAAATTGCTCACACCGCCAGTTCCCTGTGTAAGAATCCACTGTCCTGGGAGTAGAAGGCGACCTTGAGCGCCAAACAGAGCGTTCCAGGCAGTCAGCCCTGCCACTGGCAACGTGCTACCCTCAATAAACCTAAGGTTGCGTGGAAGAGAAATTACATATTGTGCTGGAACGACGACATACTCTTGGAGGACGCCATGGTAAGCGTTTCCCAAGATGGCGTTTATGTACTCCAGCTTCATGGGACCAGATTGATGTGCTCCATTCATGATTGTGGTGACTCTGTCGCCGATCTGGAAGTTCTGGACATTAGATCCGATGGCAATAATAACCCCAGATCCATCCGAGACGGGAACGACATCTTTCAAGGAATGTTCGTAATGGCCCTGAATCCATGTTAGTATGACTCGAGATAGATGAGGATTCAGAAAGGCAAAGACAAACTCTAGTGGTGCCAACGTCGTGGTAGTTCAAGGATATAGCGTGGACTGGATTGACGTGAGTAGGAAAGAAAATGACAGGAACAGAGTCAACGGCTTGAGTGATCTCTTACTCTTTATCATGACGTCGTTGGGCCCAAGCTGAGGGATAGGTGCCACCTGCATCTCAAGCCCAGATGGGCCATCGAATCGCTTGACTACCCACTGTGTCGAGTTTTGGGGAAGAGACATGTTGAAAATGCAGTTATGGATGTTTCTGTCGGAAAAGCCTTCAGCAGTGGACAGGCTTCTATTTAAATGTTTAACTGCATCCTGGGGTCATCGGCCGTCGAAGCTCCTCCGAGACTACGAACTGTTCCTGGTCAACTGGCCCTTGTCTCTCATGGAAGGTCTAATGACAGGGCAGCGTGAATCATCATTGGTTAGGCGCCGGACACTAATGCAACTTGCTTAGGTATGGGAGGAAGTTAGTCGTGAATTTGTAGGTGACCTGGCGCTAATGCAGCATGCTTGGAACAAAGCCATATACATACGATAAATAAGTAAGTTCTGAATAAAGCCCGGAGCCGCCAGAGCCCCGGATTCATGCTTGGTGACAACGTGACTATCATTGGCCAAAACGCTGACGCTAATGCAACCTGCTTAGAAATACTAACTCAATAGAGCTAGCTAGTTCCAACCTGAACTCAAGGTGGGCCCTTGAGTTCTTGCCAGAAGTTTCACGACATACATCAGCGAAGTGAAAAAGGAGTTTCTCAAACTCGGCGGCATTCCCAGCTCTCGAATCTGGCAAATTCGAATCCGCAGCAAACTACCACAGCTATGGAGTATCCAGCCAACATGGCTGCCTCCCCTCTCATCAAATTGAGTGACATGGCACAGCGTAGAGAGATACGTTACGCAAGCGAGGACTGGACTGGCATAACAAGCACTGCTAAGAGACGGAAGCTGCAGAACCGCTTGAACCAAAGGGCATATGGTGAGCATGGGTTGATTTTAGAAGCTGTACACCTGCTTATACTATGGGATCGCAGAAAGAAGAAAAGCGTCAAGGCGATCGACATCACTACATCCAGAGCAAGGCAGCATACCTTGTTACGCTACCATGGCCACGCCGGATGCACCGGAACAATCTACTACTCAGTACTTGACTATGGTAAAACATCCTGCAGGCTACAAGCCTAAATCGGGCTGTGTGCTCCTCCGCCCCGACGCCCAAGGCGCAATCCGCCAGTTCGTCAAAAAGGCCTATGAAGATTATGTGCTAGGCTGCCCGCAGCCATGGTATCTGTCAACTCTCATCCAGGTCAACGTCTTCAACGCCCTTGTACAGAATGATATAGCACTGGGGTTCTCAGACCATTGGCAGAGAAAAGGTGTCATCTCGCCCTTCTCTATAATCGGACCATTGGAGCCTTGTGACTCTTACCCAGTAAATCTTCAACCAACAGCCTTGCAAAGGACTGTTCCCCATCATCCGTGGATCGACCTTTACCCGATCCCCAAAATGAGGGATAACATCCTGCTCTCACTACAACACCTGGATAAGGATGAGCTATGCAGCGACCTGCTCGATGTTAAGCCTGGCTTGGATGAGAAGCCGAGCCTCGTGGTTTGGGGAGACTCTTGGGATATCTGTGGATGGGAAGCAAGTGCTTTATTTATACAGAAATGGGGATGGATGCTGGAGGGATGTCGAGATATCCTTCAAGCTACTAATTACTGGCGTGAGAGCCGAGGAGAAGACAAAATACTTTTCTAGAGGGTAGATAATGAATTTAGAATGTAGTGTTACTTGTCCCTGCAGATATCCGTGTGAGACTCATTGGTTCGGCATTAACGTATCCCTATGCTTACTGTCGAAGCTTGCATTCAATGAATCCCTACTGGTTCTTAGTAGCATACCACTAACAGTCATGGATAAACTGCGGTAAACGCTTTCTGTATGTCTGACTCATCTGCCGAGGCGCAAGAGCAACCAAACCATTCTTCAAGCTGTTATTCCTTTATAAGTCATAAAGAAGTATATCGAGCCTTGGAATGAGATGGGGCTCTTGGCTATCGGCGATTTCGGGGTACTAAATGTAAATGATGTTTACTCGCCGTGATGGTAGCTTCATGATCTGACGTTTTGTGGAGGCATATCAGTAGGTAGCGAAGAAGCTAATGACAACATTGGGTAAGGTTTAGCAAGGCAACTATAATAGCCAGGAAATTTTTAGGGAATTTCGGGCCATTTATGTGTGATTATTTATGTCATCAGACTCAGAAATATCACCGGCTCCGGCTATGAACGTGATTGCCATCGTACGAGTTACTTCGACGCAGTTACTAAATCGCCGTACCAGGAAATCAGCGCTAGATTCGGGGTTTATTTTATACTGCGATTTGTTAATTGAAAACTCATAAAAACAGCAATAGAAAGGTTCTAATTCTGCGAATCGCCAGACTTATATTTATCTTAGAAAGTTTCAACTTCTGATTATACTTACATATTCTGAGATGCCTCGGAGAATTATTATTATCGGTGGCGTTGCGGGTGGTATGTCCGCGGCCACCCGTCTCCGGCGTCTTGACGAATCAGCCATCATTACTGTATTCGAACAGGGAGGTTATACCGGCTTCGCCAACTGCGGTATTCCCTATGCGCTGGGTAAGGTTATTGAGCATGACGAAGAGCTGATCCTACGCACACCAAATGACTTCAAGCAGCGATTCAACATTGATGTTCATCTCCGCGCTGAAGTTATCAATATCGATCGTGCAAAACATTCTGTCAGTGTATGGACTGAAGGAGAAGATCGGATCCATCAATTTGTATACGACAAGCTCATCCTTGCCCAAGGCGCCGAGGCATTTCGCCCTCCATGTGCTGGGGAGGAATTGGACAACATTGCCACAATGCAGACAATCGCCGACCTCCAAAAGGTTCACGATTTGCTGTCAGATCGCAATGCTAAGCATGTGTGTGTGATTGGGGCCGGTTTCATTGGTATAGAGGTGGCTGAGAACTTGCGAAAGCTTGGACTCGATGTTTCAATTGTCGAGTATGGATCGCACGTCTTTCCGCCCATTGATGGCGAGATGGCTGAAATACTTCACTCAGAACTCCGCGACAACGGCATTCAGTTATTTCTGAACGAGTCAGCCCAGAAGATCGAGAAATCCCAAGTCATCTTATCTAGTGGACTCGTGCTATCCACCGATCTGGTGATTTTGGCTGCAGGTGTCAGGGCCAGAATAGGTCTGGCAAAGGAGGCAGGTTTAGTATTGGGTGCGACTGGAGTCAGCGTCAACACTCACATGCAAACCTCTGACCCTGACATTTATGCAGTCGGAGATATGGTTGAGACGCGAAGAAATATCATGGAAAAGCCGGCAATGCTCGCCCTGGCTGGTCCCGCCAACAGACAAGGTCGAATGGCGGCTGACCATATCTGCGGCAAAACGGTGAATTACCGTGGAAACGTTGGCACATCCGTCTGCCAGGTATTCGGTCTGACTCTCGGCTTTGTCGGACTTTCGACCCAATCACTCCGCCAACTTGGCCATGATCCTCTTTCAATCACGGTGCACCCGCCTGACCATGCAGGATATTTCCCAGGCTCACAGAACATGACTATCAGACTTGCCTTCCAGAAGGAAACAGGGCATATAATGGGAGCACAGATTATAGGCAAGGGTGGTGTTGACAAGAGAATAGACGTGCTGGCGACAGCAATGCAGTTTGGCAGCACGGTCTTTGATCTTGAGCATCTTGAGTTGGGATACGCGCCACCATATGGCTCGGCAAAGGATGCAGTCAACATGGCTGGCTTTGTGGCATCTAATGTTCTTCGCGGAGACTGTAAGATTGTCCAAGCTGAACAGCTTACCAGAGAGAAACTCGACATACTGCAAGTTGTGGATGTCCGCTCTCCCGAGGAATTTGCTCGTGGTCATCTTCACCAGGCAGTTAATCTTCCGCTTAATGACCTGAGACGTCAGTTGGCCACGCTAGACAGGTCAAGACCAACTCTGGTATACTGTCAAGTCGGTTACCGCGGCTATTTGGCTTATTGCATTCTCAGACAGTTCGGGTTTGATGTCGTTAATTTGGACGGGGGCTTTAAGACTGTAATTCAAGGAGGATACCAATCCTTACGTAGTTAAGACTTGCTATCTAATTGAATGCATCAAAATAGATTGATTGCTCTTATGGTCTATTTCTCTTCATGTACCAAGCTGATGGCAGTGGCTGCTTTAGGTACAAGAATTTGTACATATGTCCTTTATATTCCAGATCAGGTTGGCTCTCGCAGTATAAGGTATCTGAGTAACTGAATACTCAACGGTGTACTTTATACACCTGTGAGAAATCAGGACCTGGGGGATGGCGTTGGCCCCTGTAGGATTTGAAACCAATTTGAATTGACTGGGCAGCGACACAAGAGTCATAAGGCAGCAACCCTCATCAACTATCGCGCCAGCTGCAATGAGGCCGTGGCCAATACATATCTACTGTTGTTATCAACAACTGTGATCAAGTCCAGAATCCATTTCTAAAGCAGCCCAAATCTTATCACCTTCAGAATCTCCGACTACATGGTCAACTGACCGGGAAATATGCACGGGGCTCGCATGAACACAAACGCGCGTGAGATCTCTTGCCAAGGCTGACGGCAATTCTGGCGCCAACGTTACACTGTAAGTGCAGAGGACCTTGGGTGGTGGGGGTTCACCGTCAATCTGACTGGCTGTGCCTGAACAAGGGAGCCCACCCCCGGAGCATCGTGCCGCTGAACCACTATCAGATGATTGCGGGGAGAAAAGGAGCCTTAACCTCCGACACCCGCTTCTGGAAATAACGGACCTTGCATGTGCACACATTGGGCAATATAACAATCTTGGGTGAAGGAAGCGCGCCGAAAAGAGTTTGACCGAAGATACGGCAGAACTACGTGCATAAGGGTATGAGCCACCAAATTCGAAATGCCAGTGCTCTGTAATCATTGTCAGTGTTATTTCGAGTTGCTAGATCTGGTAGGTGATGCTTGCATCGCGCACCTTACTCACTCGTTCGGCTTTTCTAGAATGAAGGACCATGAGTTTGTTTGGGATAGAGGAACTGCCGTCGCAGATTAATGGTAAGCATAAAGATAATGTTGGAAACAAGGCCCGGGTCTCCGTCATCAACTGGGGAAAGGGATAAGGTTCGTTTCATCCGCCATAGACCCCTGCTAGGGCACACCCTATTTTGCTTTCCTTCGGAGCGTACATTGTAGCATCTAAATGCGGCATCGGTCCTTGATCATTTTCGACTGTCTCTTGGCTAATCATGGATCCCGCCGGTATATGAAGGCGCCTTCTGCCCTGTTGTTCCAGCCCAGCCACGGACTTCACCAATCGTCGACCGGGGATTCGTCATCATGATTTTCTACCGCTCGCTATGGCTTCTAGCCCTAGCGCCTCGTGAGTCTCAAGGTGTTTCGCTTCGGCAGTTTTAGAGTGCTGACCTTGAGAAGTTACTCAGTATGTGTCTGCACAACAATCAACGCCCGTATCCTATACCGACCCTGACACTGGGATCGTGTTCGACACATGGACTGCATCCGGATCCCGCATGACTTTCGGCTTCACTTTCCCCGAAGACGGCCAGACCACAAACGCCGATGAGTTCATTGGATACATCGTAAGGCACTATTCGATATCAATAGCTCTTCTTCTCTGACTATGTACACAGAAATGCACGACTCCCAGCGGCAAGGGCACTGGATGGTGCGGTCTCTCCTACGGCGGACCCATGACAAACTCGCTCTTACTCATGGCCTACCCTCACGATGGCGATATTCTCACGTCCTTCCTCTGGGCCAACGCCCAGGTCGAGCCTGTCCCGTACAAGGGCAAGGCTACTCTGACCCAGATCTCTTCCAGCATCACTGCGGATGGTTTTACTCTTATCTACCGCTGCCAGGGCTGCACTTCCTGGTCCCAAGACGGTAACTCGGGTCAATTAGCCACTACGTCTTCGATCGCCGTCCTCGGTTGGGCTCATAGCACCACGGATGTGATTGACCCCGAGTGTCCCCGTGAGGCCAGGATGCTCCAGCACGAAACTCAGAGCATCTTCGGTGGCCAACTCACCAGCAACGCTTTCAATGGTGATTATGACCAGTGGGCTAAGCTCGCCACTAAGGTTGTCGACGGCAACTGCGACGGCGGTAGCACGCCAACTTCTACCGCCACTGCTGAGCCTAGCTCTACAGCTGCACCTACTGGTACCCCCGTCCCGGACGAGACTTACGATTACGTTGTTGTCGGCGGTGGCGCTGGTGGTCTTCCCATCGCCGACCGCCTGAGCGAGGCTGGCAAGAAGGTTCTTCTCATCGAGAAGGGACCCCCATCTTCAGGCCGTTGGGGCGGTACCCGTAAGCCAGACTGGCTTGGAGGCACCAAACTAACTCGCTTCGATGTTCCAGGTCTATGCAACGAGATCTGGGCCGACTCTTCCGGCATTGCCTGCCCCGATACC
>JAAOAT010000643.1:0-23720 GCA_013186855.1 Fusarium ramigenum
AGCCACATCAGTCTGCACAGTGGTGTAATACTGAGTAACTGTGAAACCCTCTGCATTTGTGACAACAACAGTATTATAATCCGTCTCAGCCACGGTATTAACGCTCGTAACATAAACCGTATTGTAGTTCGTAGCATCAACAACATTAGTGTTAGTCACCAAAACAGTGTTGAAGTTCGTAACAGTGACAGTAACAGGCTTCGTGACCGTCGCGCTCTTTCGATTCGTTTGAGTTACGGTCTGAGAACCTGTTTTTGTGGTCTTCGTAGAACTGGTAGAAGTACTGGTCTTTCGGTCTGTGAGGAATGTGCTCTTGAGCTTGTTGACAGAAAACGTGTTCGTTCTGATTTGTGTAGTTGTTATGGTCCTTGAGGCTTTGGCGGTGAAGGTTGTGGTCGTGGGAGCAGAGGGGCTGGCGATTAGGCATGAACACGCGCTGCTGACGTCGCTGGGGGCTTTGCTGGGTAGATAATCAGGGATCTGTACCGCCTTCACTGCTCGTTTCGAAGGCAAAGGCTTAAGGATAGTTAGCATTTCCTAGGATGAATGTCAAGATCGATGCTGAGACTTACCTTGTTGGCGGAGCCACATAGCATGTCATAGAATGTCCAGGGAGATGAAGGGTCCGGCTTAACTACAGCACTCCTATTATTGAAGTCAGTACTGTAAACAAGTGAAGATCATGCGCAGCACTGGTGATGACTTACACTGTGCCATTATAGCAGTCGCACTCCTCAGAGTTAAAACTGAAGCTGGCGGCTTCAGAATCGCTCAAGCAAAAGTCCCGGCATACGCTGAAGCTAGGATTTCCAATAGATCGACCAGACCCCCCACTCCAATAATTGGTATCATCTCCATACCCAACGACGTTGCAGTGGACCTCCGCTAAGAGTCTGTCAGTGTGGACTCAGCGGCGTTGGTGAGAGGGAAGAACTTACTATCAGGAACATACACGGTAGGAGTTGGTGGTCTATCATGACTGTTAGTAAAATATAATATTCCAACGCCATAGGCGAAAAGACTCACGTAACACTAATTGAATCTCTGTTAGTATACTCTCTCTTACGGATAATGTTTGGTAAATATTTACAGAGTGAAACTGTTGTTGAGATGGTAGTCAGAACATCAACGGTGGAAGCGTCGGTCACATCAGTTGTAAGTGTTGTATCAACGCCGACAGTAACAGTCGAAGTGGTCCCTGTCGTAATCCTCTGAGTAACTTGCTCAACGTCCGTCACAGCCACCTGAACTGCCTTCGTATTGGTGACTCTACTGGTCGCCGTGTTTGTAAGAGTCTTTGTTGTAACATCAGTAACAAGAGTGGTGCTTTTATGAGTAACTGTTGTCAAATCGGTCTTTGTCGTGGTGGTGACGGTCACAATGGTTCGGACGGTAGTGGCACCAATAAGAAAAGTCGTGGTAGCTGTGACTCTCGTCGAGGTACTGCGGACTATGGGGGTAACAGTGGTAGATATGGTGCTCTGGATATAGGTTGAACAAAACGCGGATCCATTGGCCTGGTTCTTCTTGAAGGCTTGGTTGTTGGGATCACTTGCTTTACAAACTAGAAAGAGTGGGTTGTTAGTTGACTTTCGCTGAGTACTAGGTCTGCGTACCTGCTCTTGTGTCAAGGAGGTCTCTCTTATCGAGCACCAAATCAGACTGCAGACCATTGCTGTCAGCCGCTGGTAGGGCGCTCACCACGCTGATAAACAGCAATGTCAGAAATTTCTTGAAAGAAACCATTTTGGCTTAACAGACGGAAAGGCTATTTCATCCAACAAAGCAAGCAAGGGTTAAGATCAAGTACTCAGGTCCATTAAGTATCCATCTCTAGCTTTTCTCCATTCCCCAATTTGGCATATTTTTCTCGTATATCATAAACTTCATTAGATCAGTTGACCCAACGGTCTGGTTCGATTCTAGCCTGTAACAAAGGAATCGTCTTGGCTTAGCACCTACTCAAGTGGCGTGACTTTGACCTGACTTAAGACAATAATTACCATGTCAGGAATATTGAGGCGTCGACTAAGTCATCTTTGGTAGTTTTGGTAAACCTAGAGCAGCTTTTGACAAGGTGGAGTCGGCCCAGTTGGGTGACACTTTAACAAACGTATCTGCTCGGACCCCATGGAGAGTCCGTGCTTCTATTGAAAGCTTCTGACTCTCACACGATGATAAAGTTCTGAGTTTATTCGTGTCACTTAGTGAGCTGGGCTAGATTTGTTCTGATGAGATCCCTGGAAACAAGGCGGATATTATTGCTAGTCATGAAGAATACACCAAAATGTAATATCTGCTTCTAACTCTTAGAGATAGATATAACACAACGGAGAACCGCCCAGGGTGTCAAGCGCATCATCGATGTTGATCTCAGCTGCATTCACCCCCATGTTCAGAGAATCAGACTTCAAAGCGTCCCGACTAGGAGGTCTGTTCCCGATAGTGATTGTACCAGCAATTTCCCGGGCTTTCTTGGGATGCAACGCCTGCCAGATCCAGTACACGCGATCGACCATAGCATGATGCAGAAAGAAAACAGGCTCGTTGGACGAAGAGTACAGATCAGACGAGTCACCACCAATGGCAAAAGGACCAGCGCCGTGCAAGCCCAGGAATCGATCTGGAAATCGTCCTTGAAACTCATCCTGCATGATCTGGATGCTACGCGAAGCATCGCCGAGCGTGACGTTGTATAGGTTGGTAAGTGTCATCCACTGGTCAATGGCGTAACGGCCGAGATCTCTACGGAGACAGCGGGGGTTGTACTCGAGGGGTGTAGTGGTGGCTTCCAATCCGTCCATGCCGGGAGAGGGAGGTCCAAGGCTAGCGGTTGCGCCGGCGAAAGGACCATTTTGGATACAGCCACCTCCGTTACCGCTTGGAAGGAAAATAGTTCCTTGGCCAGACACAGAACCGTTGTGCTGGAAGAACTCGCCGTCGCCGCTCATACTGGTCTCGGAGCCGTCGAAGAGAGGGTTGGTTGCAAAATCACCTGTCTCAAACCAGTTCCAATACTAAGGTCAATTGTAAGCTTAAAATTCTTATCGTGGTAATTGCCAAGATTCACTCACTGGCTGGGTGCCCTTGTAACCGCACTCATCTCGCAGGGCTTTCTCATACGCCCAAGTATAGTAGCGATGCCAGGTGAAGAAGTTTCCCTTAGATATGGTCAGGACTGATTCCATTGGTAACTGAAAAGGAGCAAGGACTGACTGTTGCATGGATAGTGCGAGTCTGGTTTATATGCACAGCGACAAAATCGTCATATCTGGTACGTGCACCAGGTGCGAAAGAAGGATCCGCCTTGGAAGGTTTCTTTCGCAGGCACAGAACAGCATTTATGTAAGCTTTTCTCTCTTTCTTCGAGAGAACTTTCCTGTACTGGACATTAGCGACGGTTCAATACATCTAGAATGCAGCCTTACCAATCCCGGCGCACGTCGGCATTGGCAATTGTGCACTTCTTGCGACTGGTTGGTGCCTGGGCATTCTCTAGCGCACTGGCAGCTTTGCTATTAAGCTCTAGCATAAGATCGCTAGCGGATTGAGTCGGTGAGGCCGCTGCTAGCGACGATGCGCCTAGCAAAGCAGCGAGTATCCCATAAGAGATCTGCATGGTTTCGTGGCCTGCTTATCCGTCCAGTTGCTGTAGCTTTCTTAGAACCCAGAGAAAACTTGGAACAAATTCGAGGAACCTGTGACATTATATTGGAAAAGTAAGCAGAAAAATACGGTCAAAAGTTTATTAGTGTATGGCCGTATAAATGATAAGATAGAGACAAAGTCCAAGGACCCTTGCTGTAGCCAAGTCGGAGCAAGCTTGATTCGTAGTGTTGCGCCGTGATATCCCGCCCATCATTGCTGGAACCAGATGTTACAAGCCCTTGGCTCTGCAGCCCCAGGGCGCAGGGTCCTGCAAGCGTGCATGAATTACCAGGCATGCGGACCAGGCATAATTGAGGCTAAAATATAGAGAGGACATAGACGGAATAATTTTATCTCGGCATGGATTTACTGCTTATCGTGGAAGGTATCCCGTGAGTTTTGGTAAAGACAAGCAATTGACGAGCAACGTGTTGGGTCGCGATTTAACCGGATGCCCCTTGACATATGCAACTAAGATTTTAGGGTAACCAATGACTGGCTGCTGCTCATTCGCAAATTCATACCAACTCTGGGGTAGTTCAATATGTTCCTCTTTTAACAGGCTTTTGTCCGCTATTCTCATGTATGCAACCTGTGATGCTGACCATAGGTTTGCTCCATTCAAGTGTCTTTAACAATAAAGGAAAGTTGCTGCTTAGCCTGAGCTACCAAGCTACCCATATCATCCTTTTGATTAAAGCCTAGTATGGATATACGGGTTCTTGTTTAAGCTACTTGTCTGATAAACATGGCTCTTCCGGATGACAAGCCCGTGAAACAAGGTGGAAAAGTCGCAGACAATTGCCATGCAGCCCGCACTCTCCATGTGAACTGGAGCCTCAGAGTTAAGCTTAAATATATTTTTGGGTCCCTACGTATAGCACGACGACAAATTGATCACTGAAGAAGTAGGGTATTTGAGGCAAGTATCGATATCCGGCTACTGTTGTCTAAGACTATAGGTTAGTTGAAACCACCACATGCTGCATCTAATGAACTAACTAGATACAAAACTCGGTTTTGCCTGGTCGCTCAAGGGGCACCCTCTTTTAATGGTTCTGCGTACTTAAGCAGGTAAAGGGAGAGCTATATTAGCCGTAACTTCTAATCTTTATACTGCTTTTGGTAGAGCTACGTTTCCGCTGGTTGGGATCATGATCTGAATGTTATTCTCAAATTAGCATTGCAAACGTGTCTGAGCTTTTGGGTCAATTTCGATATGTACTCTCGGGCCGACTTGCATATCTATTGATAAGCCCTTACATCTAATCATCTATGCTTTTCTGATCACCCAACGCTCCGTGCAAGATCTGGAACCCTCAAGACTTGCTTACAAACTCAATCAGCCCTTGGGTCTCTGAGTCGGCACAAATTTACCATCATAGATTTACTATTGCTTGACTTTATTCTCATTATGCACGTTGTTCTCCAGAGATATGAGAGGTCCTGATATCTGTGATTGAACAAAAACCTGACATTCTGATTCAGTACAAGGCCCTATTCGCGCAACCCAGTCTTCATGCTCGGTGCTAAAACCTGAAGATATTTAACTAAGAACGTAGATCCAATATTAAGGCAACTCTCAGTGGCCAGCCTTACGACGAGGTCCTTCAGAAGTGGATTCATCAAGCACGTTCCCTTGGCACGGAGGACTGTGGGTCGACGTTCCCATAAGGACGGAGGTGACCGCCTCATGGAGCCAAATAATCGTTACATTGTTCCGAGCAAGCGAGAGGGCAGACGGATATTAATCATGTGATTGACCGAAGAAACAAAACAATCGATCGCTGTTTAAAACCCTCTTGTTCTTTCGCCAATCCCCGTTGTGATATTGTTAAGCTTGAAACACGATGGCGGGCGCAACTTGGTCAGCCTTTCAAGGCACTTTAGCATCGCTGACAAGTCGAGACTGGATAGTAGCTTTCATATCGTCGTGGTTTGTGTTTAAAGTTCTGCAGGCATTGTATAATGTCTCGCCTCTTCATCCGCTGAGCAAGATCCCTGGTCCGAAACTCGCTGCGGCCACATATCTACCTGAATTCTACTACGATGTCATCCTCGTCGGTCGCTATACCCATGCTATCAAAAAAGTGCATGAGAAATATGGTAGGTACATCTCAAAAGTTCAAGACCAAAGATCCTAATTATATCTCAGGCCCCATTGTCCGCATCAACCCCAATGAGCTGCACTGCGCTGATATGTCCTTCTCGGACGAGATCTACGCTGTCGGCGGTCGCAAACGCGATAAGCCCTTCCATCAAGTAAATGGCTCAGCAGCTGGTACAGGAAACGCTTTTGGCACTCCTGATCACGATCTCCATCGCGCAAGACGTGCACCCGTCGCCAAGTTCTTCTCACGAGCCATGATTGCACGTCTCGAAGAAGAAGTCCACGACCTGGCGCAAACACTCTGCAACAAGCTCCTAGCCGAAAATAAAGATGAGAAAGATCGCAAACCTTTCGAAATTGCTCATGCGTACAGCTGTTTCACCTCTGATGCTATCTCAAGCTACTGCTTCGGCGAAGCTTTTGGATTATTATCGCGAAATCAGTGGCAGCCTAACTACCGTGAAGCCACTCTCGAGGTCCTCAAACCAGTGTTCTTCTTCCGCTTCTTTCCAATTCTTGTGTCTAGCGTAAAGCTGGGTAAATATTTCATCGACTATCTGCCGACTGATATTGCGCTTCTCATTCGAACTTTACAAATCGACATCCCGTCGCGTGTTCAAAAGACGAAGAACGAACTGGATGCCGGTATTGTTTATGATCGACCGACGATTTTCGCTGATCTGTTGCAATCTGAGCTTGATGATAGTGAGAAGAAGCAGGATCGTCTTGTTGAGGAGGCTGTTACTATTGTTAACGCTGGGACTGAGACGACGAGTTGGGCGTTGGCTGTGATTACATATTTCCTTTAATCACAGCCCGAGACTCTGAAGAAGTTACAAGATGAACTGAAGCAAGTTGTTAACGACCCATGCCATTTGCCTCCTTGGACGACACTGGAGCAGCTTCCATATCTCGGATCCGTTATCAACGAAGGTCTACGACTATCCCATGGTGTTTCCAGCCGCACAGCTCGTGTGCCGACAACAGAAGACCTCGTTTACCGTGGCGAGTTCAACAAGAAGCCGACGACTTTGGTGCTACCTCGAGGATATGCAATCGGCATGTCAGCGGCCCTCGCACATCACGATGAGTCTGTATTCCCCGACTCTTACACTTTTGCTCCTGAGCGATGGATCGATGAGCACAACAAGATCAGAAAGGACTTGGAGAAGTCTATGATTGCATTTTTGAAAGGCAGTCGTGGATGTCTTGGTAAAAAGTAAGATGCACTATCCCTTCAACTGGACATTTCACTAACATGATTTAGTCTCGCATTGTGCGAGTTGTACCTCTCTCTTGCAGCTTTGCTTTTGAGGGTAATACCCTGCATGCGTCTGTACGAGACGACGGAGAAGGATGTTCGCTATGACCATGACATGTTCATTCCGATGACGGAGAGTGGAAGCAAGGGAGTCAGAGTTATCATTGAGAGCTAGATTATTCCCTCGGCCTAATACGAGTTACTTTATCATGCTTGTTTGCTCTAGTCCGTACCTCGCGCTATCCTACCCGATATGTACTAGTCTGATATTGTAGGAAATACCAAGGTGGGTATCCCGGAGCTTCACAGCCACTCGTGTTTGTCACTATTTCGTCGCTTATCAACTTGGATCAATGCAGCAGCTGGCGATGATCAGCTGCCGAAAGTGCCGAGAAGACCTGTTAGAGATATCATGATATCCCCCTAACACATAAAGGGAATTCCAGATGGAGTTCCTTGTGAGTGAGGCGCAAGCCAATCCGATCGGACTATTTGCTCAAGCTTATGCCACCAGGCCTCCGGCTCGAATGACTAACTGATTCCGGCTTAGCTCTTATACTGTCAGCTGTGAGAGAACCTTGGTACAACTTACAGAATATATAAACGCTCGCACTTCTGCAGTCACTATTGAGCAATATTATAGCAAACACCATCATTCTTGTCATTCTTAACATGGTTTCAAAGATGGATACTCGTGCTTACTCATATCCCGACGCGCCTCCGCCATACTCCAGCCTTGGTGCAACTCCTACAGCAACACCATTCTCAGAAGCGAGCCAACCGCGTATTCTGCCTATCCCAACACCTGAACAACCTACGCTTCATCCATTAGACAAGCCCATCGCTATTCCAGCAACAAGTTCCAAACTTGGCTCACCCTTCCTACGAGCCTTCCCACCTATCCTCGAAGATCAATACCATCTGCCTCGGGAAGTCTTCCTCAGATTTCTCGATGATCTCAACCGCGCGGCCGTCGCTAGTCCACCGGTCCAGATCCTGGGAATGGCCGGCAGTATTGTGTCGATGATACCGCTTCACACCGCACAGATCGTCGGCAATTCGGTTAATGCGGCAGCTACTCTTTCGACATACGCCATAAGTAAATCTCGAAGTGAGATTTGCATCATCACGGCGAACAAAGAACTCTTCATGCCTAGAGGCCTCAAGGCTGAGTTTGCGAAGTTGGATGTCGTTGCTCGTTATGCTCGGATGCCCATCCTCAATGATGAGGGGAAGATCGAGAAGAACAGCATGATTCTTGGACCCTTGGATGATGTGTCGGCGTCTCCAGTTACTGCACAGCAACGCAGACTTCAGGCTCTTGAACCATGGATCGCACCACTGGATCTTACACCCTTACCTGAGCTGCATGTACCGGATAACTTTGTAAGCAAAATGCATGCTTCGACGAGTGAACGACAGCGAAAGAAGGAGGAGAAGAAGATGACCAAAGACAGAGCCAAGGCGCATGAGGATTGGACTGAAGATTCAAGGAAGGCTCGAAAAGACTATGAGAAGGAGATGGGAAAGATAGAAGAGGAATTCGTGAAAGTACAACGGAAGCATGCAGATGAGCCTCGCAAGTTGGAGAGAGAATTGAAGAAGCTGGATAAAGAGAGGGAGAAGTGTGAGAAAGAGTATGAGAAGGAGATGAGAAAGATCGACAAGGATAGACAGAAGGATGATAAGGAGGAGGAAGGTGTGAGAAAGGTGCTGTGGCTGCTTGTCAGACCGATAAGTAATGAGCCTATGGAATGATGTCTGCTGTGCAATAGAAGCTAGAGATGTAACTCGACTCACGTATATATAGGCTACCTTTGTCTAAATTCATAAATATCATTTCAATCCGCTGCGCCTATGTTTTACATGCAATTTCTTCCTTTTCCAATCCCTCATCGTCGCGCCAATCCGACATCCAATCCCATAGGCTTCCTCAAGAATCCCTCCCTAGTCTCCATGATATCCTGTCTCAAACGAACATCATATCGCTTAATCCAAGTAGTAGCGATAAGTCTCATCTGCATCTCAGCCAAGTTCCTTCCAACACAAGATCTAGGTCCATAGCTAAAGGGAATAAAAGCAATTTTTTGCTTATCAGTCAAGTTCTCCCATCGCTCAGGCTTGAACTCATCAGCGTCAGGACCCCAGATTTCAGTAGAGTGGTGGATCGTATAAGTAGGCACGCTGAGAACAGTGCCGGGACCAAAGTATCGTCCGTGGAGGGTAACGCCCTTGTGGTTGGGGGGTATCTCGCGGGGTAGACCGATACCAGAGGGAGAGTGAATGCGCAGAGTCTCGTTGATGCAGTGGCCGAGGTAGGGAAGATACTTGACAGATTCGTAGTCAGGAATGGCAACGTCCTCAGGAACAACAGCAGAAATCTCCTCATACAGCTTCTGCATAACCCCCGGCGTTCTAACAACATGATACAGCAGCGCACAGGAGGAGTTAGAAGTAGTATCACTCCCAGCAATAAGTTGGGTAAGTGCTTCAGCGGTGAGTTCATCACGACCAAGAGGTTCGCCCTTCTCATCGCGGCCCTGCATGAGACGAGCTAGGAGATCCTTGCGGGTGGAATCGCCGCCGCGCTCGAGACGCTCGCTGACGCGGGCGATGGCGATGCCTGCGAGGTTCTCGACGGCTTGGAGACCTTGGCTGAAGAAGGGGTCGGGGAGATATTTGGCGTAGGGCTTGAGTTGGGGGAGGCAGCCGAGGGTGGCGGAGACTTCGCCGCGGCGATTCATGATCTCAACGGCTGGGGCGTAGATGGTAGGACTGGTGGGGGAGCACTTGACTTCAGCGATGTCTGCGCCAGTTGAGAGCATACCTGGTAATGTTAGCTATATCCTAGTCAAGTATTCTTGTTTGGACTTACCGAAGGGCTTGCCAAAAGCGAGATCGGCGATGATGTCGAAAGCAAGAAAGTTGACTATATCATGTCAGTATGAACCGAAACTAGGTTTAGTGATTACTTACACCAGTTGAGGCAGTCGACGCTTCCATAGCCATCGGCATCCTTGTTGCTAGCAATGCGATCCCACTGATTGATAAATATGTCGAGATTCTGTCGGATATAAGGCTCAAACTCCAAAACAGACTTGGGCGCAAAAGTATGCGACACGATCTTTCTCTTGCGAGAGTGCTCAGCCCTGTCGCGAGTGTTGAAGAGACCCCGACGAATAGATACAAAGGTATCATAAAAGTCACTAACTCGTTAGCTCCTCATTCTCAATAATATAGTTACAAACTATACTTACGCCTTCAAGAAACCGTTTCCATGACCGTAGATGGTGTTGATAGCATCCGCGTCAGCAACACTAACATGGTTCGGCGCAATGCGAACCAAAACACCCAGCTTCTTATGGACCTGATCAACAATCTCATACCGCTTTCCACGACGACATGTAGATAGTAACCAAAGATTGGTGAACTGTGCAGGGAAGGGAGCGGGAATGCCGCGGAGGTTGGAGTTGCTGATCCATGGGAAGATGTACCATGCTACGAGAGCCACGGCGAGGGCGAGGGGTGCCCAGGGAGAGATCAAGAGTTCTGTAAGAGCCATGTTTATGAGAGTTTGACCGAGAGAGATATTGGAGGATGAGGTAGGGATGGTTGAGGAGTAGGAGGTGAGTATTTGTATCAAGATATAATTGATAGTAGGATGCCCCGGATTTACCCCAGATGCGATTGTTGATGAGCTCCGAGGAAGCCTTTCTTTGTTGGGAATAGTGCGGTTTGCTCCTCGGCACTTCAATTGTATGGCCTATGATTGGTCAACTTCGGCTGTCCTCGTATGCCATTGGACAGAATCTGGTCATAAGTCGATAGATGTGACCTGGGATATGTATTCAATGATTGCAGAATATATGGATTTTTTGTATTTCAATGTCATAAAATATATCTTCCTTCTAATTCTCGCCATAATGTCCAGTCCAAAAGCTGAGTTTGATGACTCTGTTTCTCTTCGTCATTTGAGCCGCTGATCGAGTTCGGCAATTGGGCGCATCCGATTGGCTCTTGTTCCGCGGAACTGGTCGGCAAATGGGCACGGAAGTCGGCTGCTCGCTGAGAGCATCACAACTATCTTGGCTCAGCAAACCTCATCCATAGTGGATCATCAAGGACCTTCTGCAACAGCCTTCCCTCAGTGCCAAATACCACCTCAATACCACCATCTGTCAAGGTCGGAAGAACAACATGGCAGCCAGGCAGGATGCCCGTGTTGGGACAACGAATCGCCTCAATCCTATCTCCCAACAACGGCCCCCATTCCACAGTTGCAAGGTCAAACTCAGCCCATGACGTCTGCACGGACGATTTACCCAGCACGTCCAGGAAGGCTGTTGGAACAAGCCTCGTCACGTCTTCTAGCTGATCGATAAGTGTAACAACATCATCTGTGAATTGATTATCCAGGCGCAAAGTCACCTCCTTGCGTATAAGTACTGCAAGATCTGCCAGGCTCAAAGTAGTCAGAATGTCACGAATCGGTGCTGAGACGGAGATGTACTGGAGAAAGCAGCCCAGAGTCTGGGGATGAACCGGAGGGTCGGTGCGCTTTCGGCCATCTACGGCGATGTTAAAGACAGAGTGCGGATTCTCGCCGTCTTCGAGGCTGTCGATAGGTGCTTGAACGGCGACTGCGGTGCGCCACATGAGGGCTGAAAAGGCATCATTGGTAGAGATCCATTGCTGGTCTGTTGGCCTAGTCGCACGATCGGGCGATGCTTCGGCTTTGAGAAAAGCGAGCGCCGATGGAGAAAAGTAAAACACCTGTCCACGGAATGTCGTGCTCAGCATCGCGGGAGATGCGCCTGTTGGCGTAAAAGGTAGAATCGTATACTCCGGGTGGTCCTCCGGGCGACCTTTGTTGCGGCCAGAAGGTCTTGTGACATGCGCCCTGTCAGCAAGCATAGCATCATCGATAACAACTGGAGTTGAAATCTTGAGTCCCTGGATGCGGCGGCACTCTTCAGCCCAGACTTTGGTCCAAGTGAGATAGGTAGTTGCATCGCCAACCATGTGAAAAACACACCATCCAATTATCACGCCGCCGCGAATGAAGTTGGCTTGTGCTAGAGAAATGCGCACAGGCTTCCCTGGTTGGGGCCACAGAGGGCCAGGCATAAGAAGGTCGGCATCGAATGCTGAGATGGGGAAATGCTTTACTTCAAGCTCTTCGTAATTCCATTCATATTTCTCCGGGGCTCGCAAGTCCTTAAAAGCCATGTCCCCAATCAGATCATCGGGTAATTTCTGCAACTTCAGCACATTCGCCTGCCTTGCTTCGAGATCAGGCACTGCCTCTGAAGCCATGGGGCCAATTCTCTGGCAGGCAGCTTTATAACCCCCTTTGAGAACTTCCATAACCCTTTGGGGACTGCGGTCATCTGCCACCCGCATTGGGAAAACATAGCGAAGATAGCCTCTTGGTCCAACACGCTCGATGGCTGTCAGCTCAGGGACATCGCTCAAAGTGGGCGACATGCTGATAGAGGTAATATTGCCTGCAACTTGGAAGAATGAGCAATTCCTTGAGAAACCAGAAATTGAAAGTGATCTGGGGTGCTGAGAATATTAGCACGATTGTGTTTTTATGTTACATTGACTATGCCAAACAGGCATATGAGAGTGTTGGTTGACCCTTGACAGTTGACCCCCAGAATGAGTTGCTCAATGGGGCAGAACTTCCGATGGGTTGATACGTTGGCTATCATCGAGTGTCATGATCTTTTCATAATCCAGAAAAGCATAATACGAGAAGCCAGAGCAGTCATGACGTCTATGTAAAATACATACCTAGTATTAAAAGCAATGTTGGTGCTTGCATACCGCCTCACTATTAAGATGTTCAGCGCAATAAACTATGGTGTCATATCATACGTAGTAAACCAAATGCATGACCAGCTTGGCAATGCTACCCCCAGTCTATGAACCAACACAAGATGGACAACATCCTCCAGGAAGACAATCCAGAAATGGCAAACCCTGGTCCTCAACGGGTAACCGATTGGATGGCGGAACACGGCCCGGCACACGCCTGTGGGAACAAGGTGGAAATGCCCGGAAGAGTATTTGGTTGGTGCGGTTGTGGTTCGATGTAACGTCAAGTTTGTATCAGATGTGCAAAGGAACCTGGAAGCTCCTCATGCGACAAATTTACACCCAGCAACAACTGCATGTTGGTTTGTCGGCTGCCTATCTCAGAAGCCACTCGGTTCAATTATAAGCATTAAGATTTATCCGTAAACATGTTCCTACCAACAGGTGTCTGAGAACGGGGCGCGGTCATGCTATTCTCTCATAGTCCTCAATCCATCTTAACTTCCATTATCAAGGTCTATCTGCGAATTGATACACCGAATGTTTGCCTTTTCAGAATCCCTCAAGACGCTGGTCAACAATGGATCCCCCAATCGACCCTCGGATCATTGCCATCGCCGGCCCTCCTCCCCCAGACGTCGACCTCACTGCCAACACTGCGGCCTCCGACAGAGCCGCGATAATCACTGTATTGATACTCGCGCTGATCGCCATCGCACTTCGATTCACTGCTAGACATATCCAGCAGACCAAGATACACTGGGATGACTGGGTTATCATCATCTCCATGGTAATACTGATCCAACACCAAATCCAAAGCTTCAGTGGTTGACAAATAAATAGGCGCTCGTGGGAGGGACTGCAGGTTTAGCTATAGCAGGTATTCCAGCATCACTAGGGTCGGCTTCACATCCATACTAACAGCTTCAGGTGGCCATTATGGTGCAGGTAAGCATATATGGGCCGTCGACCTGGCGAGTCTGCAACAGATCTACAAGGTGAATTCGTATGCCATTCAATCCAGCTTCCCACTCAGCTAATAATCACAGTCACTCTTCGGATACACGTTTTTGTACTCTGCATCCTGTGCCGTGATCAAGATCTCGATCCTCCTCTTCTATAGCCGCATTTTCCTTTCCACGGAGCGTCTCTTCGCCCTTTCCATGAAGTTCGGGTACTTCCTTTCCATATCGTATCCCATAGTGGTCTGGGTCACTATGGGCAACGTCTGTCGACCATTAGATCACTTTTGGGCTCAATTCGCCGGCACAAAGGGAATATGTATTGACATCAACACGTTCTTTCTCGCCCTTGGTATCATCAATATGATCAACGACTTTTATATCCTCCTTATACCTATACCGCATATTTTCAGGCTACAAATGTCATTGAGAAAGAGGATCGGCATTGCTGGCATTCTTATGCTAGGTGGTTTGTAGGACACTCGTGTTTTGCTATGACAAACTTTCGGCTGACTATTGTGAATAGTGTCTGCGCTGCTAGCGCCGTACGCATCCACTTCCTCACTGAGCTTTCTAAGACCAAGGACGTCACAAGAGCCATGGGACCCGTCTTCATTTGGTCTGACCTTGAACCGTGCATTGCAATTGTATCCGCATGTCTTCCGCACCTTGCGCCGTTGCGACATATAGTTCGAGACAAGATCTCTTCGACGTTCGGCAGCCAAGATGTAAAAGGAACAGGGACTGGCTCCAAGCAGTGGAAGAGCGCTGCGTCGAACCCAAAGGGGCCGATGTTTACATATGGAGGGTCTAAGTATTTCGGTGGAGGTGACAAGCTTAAGCTTAGAGACCATGATGATGAGGTTGAGTTGACCAACCGGATAACGGGTGGCTCGGCCGTGGGCCACGCAGCTTCTACTCACTCGAGCTCAGCAGATAATGTGAGCAGACAAGGTATCCATGTCCATACAAGTTACACACAGCAAACAGAGCAAAGATAGTAGAGGGAAATAAAACTTATGAGACAGAAAAATAGGAGAAAAATACATATTAAGATACTAAAGAAATTTAACTTTACTACGAGATAGGGAAAACCGGGCGAACCGATGAAAAACCCTGTCCCCTCATCATTTTGCCCCCTCGTCACAAGCCACCATACAACAATTGCATGGACTGCTGACTTGCCTTCACAGTCATGTACTAAAAATCTTGATGTAAATTATCTTGATGATCTGGACCTCGACAGCATAGAGCAATAACTCAGCAGCCAAGAATCCGACGAATGTCGGCGCTGGCTGAGCAAAGCTGAACGCGGGCCTGAACGCCGGGATCCAGGGTAGGACAAAACCAATAGCCATGATCGATGCTGTGGAGAATACGAGAATAGGTGCTGCTCGGCTCTGGATGATTGGGAACTTTGCTGTGCGGAGCAAGTGGACGATCAGAGTCTGGGTGAGAAGACTATCAGAGTGTTAGTGGTGTGATGTGAAGAGTGTTGATAGGAGCTTACCCTTGGAGGAACCAATGTGTCTGTGCGAGTTTGACATTATCGGAGGTAGTTCGGATGCCGTAGAAGAACCAGTTCAGAGTGAAAGTGCACATGTCAATGACTGAACTTGTAGGACCGAGGACAACGATGAACTTGAGGATATCTGCTGCTTATTAGACATGCCTATAGGGAAAGATAAGGAAACCTACCCTTTGCGTTCCATCGTCGTGGTTGAGTTAAGTACTCTTCATCGACGCGATCCCAAGGAATGGCAATCTGACTGATGTCGTAGAGCAAATTCTGAGCGAGCAGTTGAATGCTAGTCATCTATCCCCAAGTTAGCATTCTCTCCCTCTCGACAAAGAAAAATACTTACAGGCGTAAACGGCAGCCAAGCACTGGCCGCCAGAATACTAAAAACATTACCAAAGTTGGACGAAGCCACCATCTTGATATACTTGATGGTATTCCCATGCGTGATTCTTCCCAGAATCACACTCCTCACAATAATCGACAAACCCTTCTCCGTCAAGATCAAATCCGCACAATCCTTCGCGACTCCCGCTCCAGAGTCAACAGAAATTCCAACGTCTGCATCTCGAAGCGCACCGCAGTCGTTAATACCGTCGCCGAGCATACCAACGCAGTTACCGGCTTTTTGAAGGGCCAGAACAATGAGGCTTTTCTGCTTGGGTGTTACTTTGGCAAAAACGCTGCAACGCTCAACGGCGAGGTCGAATTCGTCGGAGTCTTCGAGGAGGGCGAGTTCAGGACCGGATATGGCTTCGGCGTCGTCGTCCATTGTTTCGGAGTGCTGGAGGAGTTCGAGAGAGCGGCAGATGTTGAGAGCGACGGGGAGGGAGTCGCCGGTCAAGACCTTGACTTGAACACCGAGGTTAGTGAGACTTGCGATGGCATCTTTTGCATCGTCCTTGGGAGGATCAGAGAAACTAATCATTCCCTCAAGTGTCATGTTCGTCTCAAGCATATCAAGCTCATTGACATAAGACTTTCCAAGAATACGCGACGCAACGAGAAGAACACGATATCCATCCATGTTCTTCTGCATAGCGAGTTGTCTCCATCGAGCTTGCATCTCGGTGCTGAGATACTCGCTCTTACCAGCTGAGCGCATGGACGAGCAGCGAGTGAGGACTTCGTCGAATGCGCCTTTGACGATGAGGAGGCATTGGCCCGTGATGCCGCGAACGATGCAGCCGGATCGACGACGTTCAAAGTCAAAGGGAATGACGCGGACTTGTTCGTAGTGTGCTACACCGACTTCGTCGCCGTTGGGGAGGTGATAGTTGAGAATAGCCCTGTCCATATTGTTGCCACTGTTACCTTGGATTTGAGAGTCGACTTTTGCGAGTTCCATGATGTTGAGGTTATCTTCCCCTTCGGCATTGGAGAACTTGTGCACCGAGAGCCCGTCCTTGGTCAAAGTTCCAGTCAGCCTCGTTGTTAGTACCTGCGTAAGTCACTGAAATGGGATGCATACCTTGTCGCTGCACAGAACTGTCATGGCTCCAAGGTTCTGAACAGAGTCGAGACGCTTGACGATGGCTTGTTTTTTGGAAAGCTGATGGGCGGCTCGCGCGAGATTGGCGTTGACGATGGCGGGAAGCATTTCGGGGACTAGACCGACTGCGACACTGATGCTGAAAAGCGCTGCGTTTTTCCAGTCTCCCGTGACTTTACCGGAGATGCACAGAACCTAAGAGATGGTTAGTTGAAGTAGACGCATCGGTTCGGGAAGTACTTACGATAGGAACCATGACGACCATGAAGCCAATGAGCATCCAGGTCACGTTGAGAATGCCCTTTTGGAAGGCGTTGGGCTGTCGCTTCTTCTCAACCTCCTTGACCATAGTCGCGATCATAGCATCTTCAAATATTAGCGATATTTCTTGTTAGCGGTTGAGATGACTTACCATCACCTGTCCGAACAACAAGTCCAACACCATGACCACTCACGATATTCGTCCCCATCAGCGCAACATTACCAAAGTCAAAGATCGAGAAAGCCTCTTTCGCATCATGAGGTCCCGCATCCTTACCCACAGGCTCACTCTCACCCGTCCAAGCAGACTGACTAATCCTCAAGTACGAAGACTCGAGAATAAGACAATCAGCTGGGACGATGGCACCGGGGACCAGAATGACGATATCGCCGGGAACGAGGTCAGTCTCGAGAACTGTGCCCTCAGTCCAGGAAAGTTGAAGCTCGTCGGTGTAGGTTGCAGGTCGACGGACTCGAATCTTGGGAATGATAGCGGATTGAAGACGAAAGATGGCAACACCGCTTTGGAACTCTTGCCAGAAACGCACAGCGACGGAAATAACGATCATGACCATAAGAACCGCGAATCCTTCCTATCACCTCATTAGTCCCCATTCCCATATTCTTATCGTCAGTGGAACACTCACCCAGCTAGGATCCGGCATCGCAACATTAAGAATCGCCAAAAACATCAACAGGATATTAAACGGATTCGGAATAACACTCAACAACAGCATAAACCAAGACTGCGGCTTCCTCGACGAAACAACGTTCTGACCCTGAATGCGTCGTCGCGCAGTAGCTTCAGCCTCAGAAATACCATCACTGCTCGAAACCAAATGCGCAAGCGCCGTATCAGGAGTCATGGACGCAATCCAGCGAAGAATATCTTCTGGTGTGCTCTTGGTTGCCCTTTCTGGGTTTAGTTGCCATGTTGCGGTTCGCGCGCGGGATTTGCCGTTGCGTAGGCCAAGACGGCCGAGGATGTTGGTGTCGCGGCGGGCCATTGTGTTGACATCGGTTAACGGATCATTCGTTTTTGAGATAATACACCAAATCTAAACTGTCAGCGATACACATCTCGCTGGAAAAGGTAGATTAGGGTTCGTACAAAACTTAAGGTGGATCAAAGTCTGCTGCTTCAGACTTGGCGATTCCTCTGAAGAGGAGAAGTTCCAGCGAGTTCTCCAGATTTGCGAAAGGTAGATAAACCACAACAAAAGAGTCGGTCATCGAATTGAACACGATAATTTACTGTGAGTAAAAGTAGAAGAAAGTAAAGTTATGCGTAGGAGTTTGGGGCGTCAGCGATAAATACAAATCATGAACTTGTAAACTTTCTCCTGCTTAGACTCCAAGAAATGACACACGCCCTAACTAAATGATAAACGAAAATCTTTTCCAAACTAAAACGCCCAAGAAACAAAAGCATGTGTTATTGTCTGTGGGGGTGACTCATGCCGAGAGTATCCATCTAATAACCTCTCGTATAAAACGTGCCGAATACCCTTGGCGACAAGACTTACTACTTGGTATAGAAGCACACAGGCCAGGAAATAGCTCGTAGCCAAGCGCCAAGTTACTATCAAGGTACCTGCATACAAGAGTCGAGTTCCGAATACTATGTGAAATGTAGTCATTGATGTGCAACATTGAACTTGGCGACACTGATAACAAATCGCCTGATGTATCTCCCTGGCTGATCCTCAGCAAATTTGCTTTCTCTGTGGCTGAGAGCTTAAATTGGCAAACAGAACGTAGCTTTCACCGAAAGAAATTTTCTTATGGAATTCTAAATGGTGTTATATTGCCAAATTACAAAAACACAGCCCAGCGGGCAATGCCGTGATTAACAATTGGCGATCAGGCACTGCCGCGCTGTTGCACAGCCCCATTTGACCGAAACTACCGACCTCCCTTTTTCGCATTTGCGTCTTTTTATTCTCTGATGATTTCATGAACGGCACCTCAAGATCCGAAGCTTGTATGTGTTTTTATATGAGTTATTTGGTGAGGCTTGGGTCTAGACTCTGGGCGATATCGAGGACGCGTAAGCCCGCTAGTAGCATAAGGGAGAGCGAATCGTGTTATACCCGGCGTATATGCACGTATACATAAAACCTCCAAGAGAGATATTGACGCAGTGTTGGGGTTTAAGGCCAAAGAGCTGTTTTGCTCCAGGTGTTCTGGGCGGGATCCAAAGTATACTGCAATCGCTGATGTAGACGATCACTAGAAGCCTGCCAGAACTCAACCGTCTCCGGCGCAACAGCATAAACAAACCAACCCTCAGAACTCGGCTCTTTCCCCTCAATCTCATGACTTTTCACGGCTTCCGCCATCTTGGCCTCCAGTTCATGCGGGTCATTAAGTGGTTCGCTCTGCCTCGACACCTTGGCAGTGATCTTGGCCATAGCCGATCTTGCCGTCCAATCCTGCTCACACTCACTTCTCGGGAGAGCATTCGCTTTTCCCCTCAAACGGATTTGGCGTCCGATTTTGGGCCAGTAGAATGTAAGTGCGACGTTGTTGTTGGTTGAGATCTGACGGCCTTTGGGGCTGGTGGCTTTGATGGCGAAGTGCCAGCCGCGGTGATCGACGTTCTTGAGGATTTGGACGCGTGCATCGGGGTGGCCTTGTTCATCTACCGTTGAAATGGTCATGGCATGGGGTTCGGGGACGTTGGAGGATATAGCTTCGTCGAGCCATGTCTCGAATGCTTGGTGAGGGGTTGAGGGGAATGAAGCGAATTCTGCTTTGGGATGCGAAGCTCCTTCTAGAACAGGAAGGGCGCGAAGCTTGGCTTGGAGTCCGTTGCTTGTCATTGTGCAAAATATTGAACTTGTTTTTACTCGAGTGAAATCTGTTAAGCTGGAATGGCGTGAGTATTTATGAAGAGCTGAGGTGTTGAGTGTGACTCGCACGACCTGATTCTGGAAGTATCATGGATGATCACTAATCCATATCTGATTCATCATGATCCGGTATCGGATTCAATAGCCTCATGCAACAATGCGCCCCAGAGCAAGGCGTTTGATATGAAGATTCTCGTATTAAAATCTCTTGAGATAATAACAACTGGAATTCTCGATGATGAATTGACTGATTATGGCGGTCCAGTAAGCCTACCGGGGGCTACACATTCATAGAGTACTCAAGCTATTGATTATCTAACGGCTTCTATAGCAGTTATTCGAGACAACGGAAGATCACTCTTTCAGTAACTAGTTTTGTCCGACTTGCAGTACAGTGACTGGAGTGAATTTGATAAGAACTATACCAACGAAGCAATAGACTTTGCGAGTGATAATAAATCCTGACAAATACATGCACGAGGATAGTGACGTCAATACATCGATAAGTCGTTGGAAAGCGTAGGCGAAGATGTCTATTATTTGTTCATCTCTATTTTTAGCTTCTAGGTCATGTAGAGCTGTCCGTTGGTCCGCTTTCACGATATGGGTTCGCCAGACACTGAACAAGCTACCTCGGTATTGGCTGACAAGAATCAGGCTTGGATATGACATTACTTTCCAAGCTCAGTCGCAGTCAACGGGTCTTGATCCTTGTCAAGAGCCTTTACTGTTTCACCAACTTGCGGAGAGAAGACTCAACCTGACTCTCCTTATCGCCCAATCGTCCAACCTCCTTGCCCTAAAGATCCGATTAGTTCACATTGAAACTAACCCCAGTCGTTCAACATACATCTTTGTACTTCACGACAGTAGGAACGCCATTGATGTTATAAGGCGGAAGGCGATACTTGTTCTTAGGCGTAGCTCTCCACTCCTCGCGCGAACCCACGCGGACGATGTAAGCGGTAGGATCAGAAGCGCCACCAAACACAGCCTTTAGTGCGGGCAGGGCATCGCGGCAGTCGGGACACCATGAGGGCTCGCCTGAGGCGAAGTAGACGACGTAGTGAGTGTCGGTGGAGGTAGGTGGGGTGTTGGCGTCGATGAGAGGCATTTTGGCGGTGTTGCTGGCGATGATCTCTTGGGAATGGAGAGGAGAATGAGGAGGATTGATGATGGGTTTGGAGTGCAGGATTGAAGGATTAAATGGACGGCGGGAGGTGAAGTTTAATCAGCGTGATATGTCAGCCAAGATTCTCGAGCAAGACGCCAGGTCGCAAAAACCTAGCTCTGGGTCTGATGACTAAGACAGTGTGTGAGTCTTTTGGCACATGGCAGTTTGTGCGAAAGTGGCGGTAATTGACAGTGCGCACTTATTGTCCTGGCACATATGTACTTTACAGTTCACTGTCGCAAGTCTTTATCGAATCTTCACTTGCTGATGAATCATTATGCACTCAATTTCTAACATTTCACCATCTTGCTAGATGTCGCCGTGCCTTCGGTTACGCAAACTGGCACAGTGAAGTGAGCGGGGCTCATCGTATGACGAAAAGTCTGAATGAATGTCGTGACTGATGCTCCTTTCTGGTGACGCATTTTTATCTTCATATAATCTGTTGGACTTCTATAAGGTCTCAGTGTATCAACTCAGATCACCGCTCGATTCAAGCCTAAAGTAGTCAAAAACTGAAAACCACATAAAAAACTTCTTGCATTTCAGAGACATGTTCGTTCATTTCGTCAGTGCAGCAGCTGCCCACGATCTACATGGTATATCATAACTCATAATCCTCCCATCACTTAAGAAGCTTCCAAGACGCAGTCTCAGCCCAGATCCTCGCATACCACTGATGCAGCTCTTGGATAACCGGAGACATGGGGCCCTTGTTGCCCGCAACCTTGCCCTCGCTGGAGAACAAAACGCTCTTGAGGCGCAACTCAACTTCCTCATGCGCCTTGTCGATAGTAGCGCTGATCTGGAAGAGGCCGTCAGATGGGCGCAGGGGCTGGTTGCGCGGTGAGTCGCCGCAGCGCACGGTGATAGACGTAGGAGTCTTTTCAACGACTTCGAAATGATCAGTGATAACGGCGCCTTTGTCGTAGGTGCTTGTAGCAAGCTGTTCGGGATCCCAGAGCTGATGCTCTGTCTCGGGACCGCGGTACTTCAATTGCGCGTATTGACGCTGAATAGCGAAGCCTAAATCGGTGAGCGATAACTCAAAACTCACTGACATAAGAGATTACTTACCCCAACCGCTCCAAAGGCCACGACAGAACTCAAGCGTCAAGTCATTGTTATTCTGCAACAACTCCGGACGAATCTTATCAAACGGAATGCGCTTGATGACGACATCCTGGGTAGCAGGGTTACCATTCGGATTAGCCCTCCTAAAGAGTCGAGACGACCAGATAGGGTCGTTGGCGGGGAGCGGGGAGATGACGGGGTTTTGAGATGCGAGGTACGCGGCGGCTGTGGAAGTGCCCAACAAGCCGGTGAAGACTGTTTTTCTGGCCAAGCGGAAGATGCCCATGATGAGTGAGTGAGTGGTTTGGAGGGTGAGAGTGAAGGTGAGAGTCAAGTGAAGATTTGAGGTTGATGAGAGAGATAAGAAGCGCGTTTAATTTTCGGGTGGGTAATTCATGCTTGTGGGTGGATAAATATCCACTTTTTTATTGGTTGGGGGGGAATGCACCATGCGACCTGTGCATTTGTGCATAAAAGTGGCTGGGAATAGCATCAAATCACATGCTTCATAGCAGCAGCTTATCATGCATTTCACCATCATATCATGGATCAAAGACTTTTATTTCACTAACGATCGTCGAGATATCTCGTAGCTAGTAGTCAAGCCATTCTACTCCCAATTGCCCTTCTCATCAAACTTGACCAACTCCCCACTCAACAGCGCATGCTGAAGCGCCCGACCAATATTCATAACCTGCATACCTCCTTCAATAGGCAAAGGCACAGGCTTATCCTTCAACACCGCGTCCGTAAACTCATTAGCCTCCAGCGCAAAAGCATCCTCAAACCGCTGCCAATACTCAGGCTGAACCTCATGACGAATACCAAGCTTGTCCGCAACAACGACATTATTAGCTTTGGGAACGACATTAACCGAGATCTTGCCAGTCTTCCCGGTGATTTCAGTGCATACATCGTGACCGTGAGCTTGGGTTCGGGAACAGTAGAAGTAAGCAATTTTGCCGCCCCAGAATTCGACGATGCCGACTGCGTTGTCGACGTCGTTGAGCTCTTTGAGTTCAGGGTGGTGTTGAAGAGTGCCGGTTGCCCAGCATGCTTTAGGGATTGGGTTACCGAGATACCAGAGTGACAAGTCGATGTCATGAATTGCACAGTCGACGAAAATGCCACCGTTGCGAGAGGCGTAGCGAACGAAGACTCCAGTTTCGTCAAGAAGATCACAGGTATTGGAACGAAGCATGAAGGGTTCCCCGATAGCCTTGTCGTTATGGATCTTGGTTGCTGCATCACGGTATGAAGCGTCAAAGCGACGAGAGAAACCAGCCATGACTTTGAGGTGAGGGTTCTTTTTGGCTGCATCAACGACGGTCTGAGCCTATCTGCGTGATTAACAAAGTCTCAGTAAAAAGGATTAAGGTAAAACATACCTCAGCCATGTCAGTGCTCAAAGGCTTCTTGCAAAGGACGTGTAACCCCTTGTCGATGGCAGCAAGAGACTGACTAGAGTGCACATCGGTGCTTGTAGAAACCCAGACAGCTTGGAGACCGGGATGGTTGAGCATCTCATCGTAGCTATCATA
>JAAOAT010000645.1:0-19243 GCA_013186855.1 Fusarium ramigenum
CACGATAGCAAATCCCCCGACTCCTCTCCTCCTCGCGCGCCGTCCCTCGACAAGTCCCTTACGGCCTCTCGCAAGGTCACCCCGACCGAACCCGAAACTCCCCCCCCCTCCCCTCCCCTCCCGACTCCGCTGAGCGCGCGCGTGCTGCTGCTGTAGCCCTCCCGCAGGTCTCGGTCGACGTCCTGCGCGAGCTTGACAGTGACCCTCTCGACATAGACTACTACAAGTCTATCCCACTTTAGCTCGGAAGATTTCAAGAGTACTCGTGAGGTAATTGAAGCGACGTTTCGTCGTTTTGATTACGACTCCTTCAAAGATGTAATCACCATCCGGATGACTACTCCAATCCACGATAGTTTCGCTGGATTGCTTAACAAAGCCGTCGCCGTCAAGCTTTTCCCCTTAAGAATGGTGACAACACTACTGCCCGCTTTGTCCAGAACATCGTCCCTCTCCTGACTTCGCGTAACTACCTCGACAACCGAAAGCGACCCGTCCTTCCTGTCCTTGACCCCAAAAAGAAAGAGCAGAAATCGCCAGACCTTCAGTACTGCCACGAAATGGCAGAGTACTCCGGCCTAGTCGACGAAATTGCGTACACCCAGCCGGTGAAGCGACTAAAGAAGCTTGCTCAGGCTTATATCCGCGGGTCAATGGGTAGGATTAAGACTGTCATTGGGTTTGACCTCAACAGTCACAAGGAGTCGACCGTCTCGGTCTAGAAGGCAAAGTTCACACTTGAGGAGGATGGAAGCGCCAACATGCTGGACGTCCAACAGGATCTCAAGGAAGTTGTAAGTTCTCTTGTATCATCGACCAATGTCATTGAATACTAATTGGTATACTCTAGCCTTTCCGCTCGGACGATCGCAACCCGTTAAACGAAGACCACGAACTCGAACTTCGTCTGCACGACATGACTGCCAACAAGAGCGATGGAAGTCATCTTGGGAGTGTTATCTTGAGTTGACAGACTTGCTTCCATCGGGCAGCTTACCTTGCGTGTGTTTCGTGTGCTTTGACCTGATCATCCTTGCGGACGAGCAGCAGCACTCATTTATACACCTTTGGAGTCAGTCATCAGACCATCTAGCTTTTCAGCTAAAAGCAAGATCTTAGGCGATTGTGTGGGCGACGAGTATTTTGCCCATATGTGTTTATTGGTGTCCTTTACCTTTGTGGCCTGGAGGCTGAAGCCTCTTTTGAAACCTGAACCTTACCGCAGCCAACAAGAGCCTACTCAATGGCGTACGCAACGAGCCGGCCGATTCCGATCCCATTCAAGGATCTTTGTGCCTTCATGGACAAGGTGGAGAAGATACAGCTAGAGACAATGCAGCATCCTCGTGAAGCCGAACAGCAACACCACATCGACGGCCTCCCAATCAAGCTCGCAGAACCACCTTCCAGCTCCTCCGAAGAAGAACTTGCACCCGCAGACGAGAAAATCTTCGCTGACCAGGAGAAAACCCAGAAGAACAAGGCTGAGTCTACCAAGAGCGACCGCTCCGTCTCACATCCTGTCGCGAAAGACATCAAGGGCCACCCCAATGTCTTGACACGCTCAGCGTTAAAGCGGGGTCCGCTCCCCGACACTGGCACCGACCTCCATGTTACAAAGCACCGCCCCGGCTTGAAGCGACGCAGAGGTTGAACTTATAAAGCATGTAACTGGATCTGGATATGATGATGTCTTGGGTGGCAGTTCTGGATCACGATTTGTTGTAGACATTGGGAATGTAGATTACAAGTTCTAGAGTTCTAGACTGAGAGACTAGCTTCTGAGGTTGGAGATAGATGTCTTCTGGATTGATTACATCTTGGACAAATGCTAGATAATACATGTCCCTTGGACTTGGTGTCTGGAAGTTATCAACGGGCCGTGATCGTGGTGATACTGATCAATGCTAAGTTTCATCCTGGAGAACAGCGCACATCGGTAGCAACACGCTGACACCCCTGAAGTCTTCGCCAATACCTTTTAGGAGGCCTGGAAATATGTTATATTTATATATTGGAGCTCAGATTTACCCAAAGAAATAAGTAAGGTCCTCTGCAGTGGCATCAATAATTGACAATCGACACAAACCCTAGCATACAACTTGGGTCATCAACATTAATTCTACTCAAGATCTAATATTGACTCTCGCCACATTGTCAGCAAGAGCTGGCTATAGTGTTCCATTGGAGGTACAGAATATAGTGGTCAATCTGCGCTCTAGCGTATGCTGGGAACTGTTGGTGCGGATGTGTTGGATCTCTGAGACTTGACCTCAACGTCATATCTCCTGATGGAATTGCCCTGAACAACACTTCTTTTGTTATATGAACACTGACAATTATATCTCTCAATGGCTTGTATCTACTTCAAGAGGCGAAACTCTCATCAGCTGGGATGAGGTACTCATGACCATGTAGCCTCAGTGTTAAGCCCAGTGTTAAGCTGCAGACTTACAATTGCGCGCTTCAAAAGCTTTAGCATAACTCAGCGGTTTGATCCCAGGGTAAATGATAGGTCACTTAGGTCTTCATTATCCCAGATGTAGAGCGCAAAAAACAGAGCAAAGCATCCTACCTTGTGGAAGAGCCAACTTCGTGGGTGGCCGTTGGCTCAAGGCCATCGTAAACAATGATAGTCCGAAGCTCACATCTGATAATACCGAAGTAGGTTTGTGAAAGCGCGTCTGTCTCCTTATATATAATTACCGCTGGAACGTAACGCCCAAATCATCGAGAAGAAACGCCATTCACGTAATAAGGATATACGTGAGCTCTGTTGGTATACCGCGGCAGACGAGGAAGCTTCGATGTTGATACTGATGTCCCCCTTTTCGGTTACACACTGAATTTAGAGAGCTCTCTGTGCCCAATCATGGGAATTATGAGCATGGCCCCTCAGTATAAAGGGAAATCCAATTAAGGAAATAACTAAAGCCAAGCACGCTCAAAGGATCACTGGCAGATCAAACCGATGAGATCTAGCTTTCTTACTGGCGCAAGTATTTGTACCGTGGCACCGTCAACCCAAGCTCGCGCGATCTACCCCACTGCCGGCCATTCATTCTCTCCAAGGTTATAAGGTATGCCGCACTTCTCTTTACATAGAGGCCAGAGAATCGGTCTGAAAGAGCTATAAGTATGTTGCTAGCCTCTACGCTTCTGGTCCGGAGCAGTAAGCAATGGAGGGAAAAGGGGCATATGATGTGAAATAATGTGAGGCTGAGGGACGTTTTATGATGAAGGGATGGTGGAGCGGGATGTGACCAGGATTCTGAAGATAATTGTAGTAAATGTGTTTTTTCCAAAGAGAGGATATGTATTTTCGATACAGTACTATCTTGTTCTGCTTTTAGTTGAATGACTTATTAGGCAAAGCCGGGCAAAGGTCAGTCTGAGAACGAAGTGGTAAGAGGACCTTCCGGCTTTGCATCTTTAAAATACGGCCGGTCGTAAATACGCTAGTGGAAATACTCTTCGGCCATTGGTCAGAGGGCAAATACTCTTCGGCCATTGGCTAAATCCCACGTGTTTACAGACCCATAGGGTCCTTCCTCTTTAAAATGAAGCTATTCGCAGTCAGCCGGCTGACCGACTGACCTCGCTGAAGCTCGGTCAGCAGCCAATTAGAAGGTGTTTCCGGAGCCGTAGGCGACGGATTGGGTTGCCCTCCGCTTGAGGAGGCCCCCGGCAGGGTCCCCGAAGGCAAGCCGGCTGCAGGCCCCCCCGGAGGGTAGTCATGAAATTCCCTCTATAAAGATTGAAGAAAACCTCCTCTATCAGAAGAAAATTCCCTCTTTTGGTACTGAAGATAGCTTCAAGAAAAGACCAAGCAAGAGGCACAGCAAGAAGAGGTATAGCGAGAGGCAAAGGAAGAAGACCGAGGGGTCAAGCTAGGCGGAGGCATTTGCCTCGCCTAGGATGACAGCAGGCTGTCAGCATCAGGGTCTTGTCTCTATTGAGGCCATGTGTATATTGCCTTCCAAAAGCTAAAGTTACATGGGAATTTTCAGTGTGTTGGGTTGTTATGTCTTGCTTAGACATCATAAGGTTGAAGTATCAATCAATCGATGTGAGACCCCGTCTGTAGACTGAACTACTCAACACCTCTTCTTGGCTTGTGTTGGGATCGCGATGGATCACTGAATATGGCTTCGGACTTGTTGCAGGTCTGCTGTCAATACTAAATTAGACATTTAGCATTGAAATGACCCACAATGGCCTTATTGAACTACGAATTAGTTCTGTCTCTATTGTAAATTTATTTTGCAGGCTATACAGAGCCCCATGGCCGCCTTGGTTGAGATAACCGGAATTGAGAAGATTGGCAAAATTGAACTGTTACATGAGCAACAAATGCCGTACATAGAAGCCCGGAATTAGTTATTATGCCAGGTAAATAACTTGGTCTTGTTGTTTGAAGCTCCTTGTTCAGATTCAAAAGAGTCTTGCGAGCAGAGCTGTTGGTGGCCCGCAATGCCTTTATGCCGTGACAGTTCTGGTTCTTACTTAATCTAAGTACCATTTGTGGTCCTGTCGGCAGTATAGGTAGCCAGACTAGAGAGAGTGAGACGAACTAAGAGTATATGGGCGAAGGTTGAGTAGAGCATTAGATTCACGCTCGCCTTTTGGTTCCTTTCGATACGACGGCAGCGACAAACCTATCTGCGAGAACGGTAAATGCAGGAGTAAGCATGCCTTATGCACTGCTAGGTTCAGAGGCTCAAGGGGTATCTTGAATGCGTAAATAGCTCAGTTCTTGAGACAACCGAGCCCAAGTGCTGCGGCAGGGATATCTGCAATGTCACCCGCGATGAGAACTTGAGTTATGCCTCTCCAAGATGTCAGTTTCGTCATAATTTCAGTCGCTACGATGGCTTGGATAATATTATGCTGAATGCCAGGCCCTTTCTTGCTCAATGGGGACTCGCGGGCTCAGGGCATCCTCTATTGCAGTGAAGGCCTCGATAAAAGAAATAAAGGCAATGATGTTACTTTTTATCAATTATCTTCTCATTCTCGCCGTAATGACCCCGCATCCCTCAACTTCACTAATGCTGACTGCCCGTACTTGTATTACCTACTGAGGCTGGGATCTAATCACAAGTCAAAGTCCCGAAAACCATTCCCAGCAGTATAGTTACTTTAACAGCGTGAATTGCCAACATCCTTTACGGAGAAAAAAACTATTTGAGCTGAATTTACCCAGAGCCAGTTTTCGTTCTGTTTTAGTCGACAGGCTCTGTGTGCTCCAATGAATAATCGCGACGGACCATCGCACTGTTGCCAGTGGCCCCATCTGGTGGGAGACAGGCTATTATAGATGGCTGGCACTATTGCCGATATATTTCTCTTCCCTGATGTGGGAGCGTGCAAAGTGAAGAGAGCTTCCCAACTTGCTCTCGGGATTACTGAGCTTCACAATTGTATATTACCTCAATAGGGTTAGCTTTGCCTCGTGCAAAGCCACAGTATGACCAGTTCGTCTTTCAGCACGAAGCCAGACAGTCAGTTTGTTAGTAATATAGTAAGATAACTCGTATCTTAGCGAGGGGAGCCAAGGTCAAGGTCACTGAAGCTGTGAACCCTTCAAAGCAGTGTAATTTCCATTCCAGTTGGGCCCGGAATAGTTGAGACGCTACACAGAGGCGACATACGGGGCAGGAAGTCCAAGAGCCAGGGGCTCTTGAGAGTGACAGGAGTAAGCCATTTAACTAGCAGACAGAATTAGTGACTCGCTAGCAAGGCCTTGAGGCACATCATTTTGACCGTATATGAGCGACGGGGAGCGGTAAGTGCGTCCCAATATTCTCGTTAACGGAGTTCTGGTACCTCCGGGCCGGATATCATTCCAAGAACATCCCTTCCAGGGGCCCCATAACGATTTGTTTGAAGATTAAGCTCACGCTGACTCTCAGAAAGAAGATTTGCATGGTCGCGGCCGATATCCGCATCTCCGCTTTTCGGAAATAACATCAAGCCATCCAGCCAGTCCATTCTGGCTGACGACACCTTCACCCCGATAGGCGCAGTTCTGTTGATTTCCTAGTCATACGGGATTCCCTGAATATGAGATCACCCCGACGTTTCGACAATCCGTTTTCCGGAAAGCCGGATACGGAGTACCTTGGCAGGAGACTACCAGTCGGAACCTTTCAATACTCGTTTTCCGGGAAATCCCGTCTTGCGAACTGCCACGGTCTAAGCCTAGATTGAGTGTTCATCAGCACTCGCAAGCTATTTCAGCTCCTACATACATACCTGGTGACTCAGGCAAGCCGGACGACCTATGTTTCACGCCTCCCATCTGGGCTGTCTTGCTGATAACGTCTGCAGTCTGCCTTGCCTCTGAAAGTCACTCCACATGGTTATACCATCAAAATCCATGATTCATGTCTTATACTATCTCTTCAGTCTTGTATCTAGCGATTCCCATGGGACCAGCAATGGGAATCATAAGCTTCGGTTAAACAGATTTGTCCTATGGCGGCATCTGAACAAGATTTCTCTTTGTTATCATAGCTTGCAACAGAGATATACCTCTAATGCCCTTTGCGCCCTTGGGGTATCAGGGAGAGGGGTCGTTGGGCCGAATGAGCGATTACTGTCATAGTTGGACTGGGGTGAAGATAAGCACATCTTGGCAGATAAAACTTTCAGCCTACTCTGAGTCATATCAGGACTTGACCGACATTTCAACGCATAGTTCCATTTGGCGAACTTCAGAGACGCTGTCCCTGCTGGCCCGAATAACTTTATTTCGTCCTTCTCGGAACTAAATAATACACAGACATGAAAAGATGTTCAAACAAAGAATAAGCGCTATCAACTTCTTCGCTGCCCTAGGGGTAGCGGTTAGCTTATTACTGTTGGAATGGCATATGATTTAGCCATGTAGCCTGATTTCGTAGTAGTACTGTGTCTCTAATGCTGATTTCTCGTATGGATGCCTGTAGGTATGGAACTGACTCAACTGAGAGCATGAACAAGGGTCCTATGCCACGTCAACTTGCCCGCCCTGCATTGGTAGCTCATGGCAATGGGAAGGACGCTTGCCTGGCTTTGCGCCCTCGGCTTACATATCAGCCCGACAAGGGGTCTCGGGCTGCCAATGTGGATCTTACACCTCAGGCTTACTCTACGCAGCCCGTTACAGGTATAAAAGACTCAGGTTTGCCACCCAACAATCAACCAATACCTTTACCATTGTCTCTATCCACACCAACACTTATTGCCTACCTCTCCAAGCTCGACCTTCTTCACTATCTTTAACCACTTGGCTCAACTGGGAGCTGGACTCCCAGAAAAGGTCAACCACGAAATGAATCACCAATAATAACCACGACAATACCTTACACGTTTTACGTGTTTTTTGCTGTTTATTTCTTAGCCCACGTTCTAGGCCAACTGTCAAAACTCTGTGCAACTTCAACACTGCACATTTGCGCGGTTGGCTGCCCATACCTCGGCCAAATACGCCGCCGAGTATGGTTAAAATACAAATTCTTCACTGAACTTGAGATATACTTGATGTTATTCTGAGCCGCTTGAATTTTTGGTGGACTGGGAGGTAGTAGGATGGGGCCATCGAGGGTGTTGAGGGTTAGCGGTGACGGTTTCAATTCTGGTACTGTATATATTTGCAAGGCTTTTCAGAATGAACAGATGAGAGTTTCCTCAATTCCTACAGTATCAGCCTCTGTCATGTGTGATATCTAAATCTGGACAGCTAATTAGAGCTGAGTTTAAATTCTCAATGGGTTGCACCGAAATTGACAGCACTGCCCAGTGACGACACCCTGGTATGCGATCCTTCTCACCCTTATTTGCTGCGATTTCCAGCCACGGAATACGAACCAATCTGCCTTGGGTTCAAAGTGAGGCTACCTACTGATCTACAAATGCCAACACTTCGGCTTCATCTTACATCTCGTCACAGCCATCAAACTGCCATCTATCATGGATAGTTTTGAAATGTCTCTAGATCTGTTCCGCCGAGAGCTTTCTGATAATCAGAAAATGTACTTTGCAAAATGACGCGTGTTCTGAGATTTTTCCAGGCAATAGAAGAGGTTGAAAAGTTTGTTGCAACATAATCTCGATAGCAACACCAGTGGCTTCGTGGCTCTCATCGGGGCAAGATCAAGCTATATCTCACAACTGTTTTGGTACTGACTGAGGTTTTCCAGGGTCCGATTCATCTGGCGCCCATGGCTTACATGATCCTATAACTCCCTGATCTGAGTGCTTCAACAGGGTTGCGAAATAGCGGCGTTAGTAAATAGTCGCCAAATGCACAAGACATAACCGCGATGCATGTTGAAGCTAAATGTCTTGTTTGGGTCTAGCAGATACGAAACACGTCAATGAAGAGCTATTCTGTTCGCTAATCTTACCATCATTCCTTCTAGAGTTGCCCGAGGACCCAGTCTCTCTGCCAAACACCCCACGATAAGCCCTTCGACTCGTCCACACAGCATTGGTAACGTTCACATTCTATCGACGCGTTTCTCCAGAAGGTTGAACCAATAACCAACAACAAATCGCTGATGCGTCGAGCTCCTCCCTCAACAGGCACTCGAGCTATCGATTGTGGAGAGGGTGGGCATCCGTTTGCACCAAAGCCACAGTCGTTGGCGGCATCCCAGTCATCTTCTAGTCGAAGACGTCAGAAGACGTCAATTGGTAGTTCGCCCTAGCCGCAGACTCTGACGGCTGTTGTGCTAGTCCATGCTAGAACCGTCAGCGCATCCGGCCCAGCGTTCGCCCACCACCACAGCGTTTCATCGCCCTTGTTGTCTTCCTCGACGCATACAGATCTTCCCCGTTGGAGGCTCTAGTAGTTCCCGATGTAGGCATGTCTATCTTGCTGCCCCCCTTGTACAAAGCGGCATTGATGGGCACGGCTTTGTACAGAGAAAGGAAATCACCGACTCGCACTTCACCTTTCGTAAGAGACCTCGCCTCTTGGACCCCAAACATGGTCAAAGATTTAACTAGTTACATTAAACGTTCTAGGATTGAGTGGTCGATGATCGGGTGAGAATGTTGTCCGAACACTACAAAAGACAAGGCTATGTACAACTGCTTTGTCGGTATGTTCGATCTGATCAATACCAGTGGCAACGAGAGCGTAGCTAATACCCACTGGATGTGGTGTCTGTTAGTGGCGTCCCTCATCTGAAATGACTTGCGAGCACTTCTTTTTGATCAAAGAGAATGATAGTGACACCGTATTGGTTGCGTTAAAGTTAAGATCCATAAAGAGCCATGCTTCTAGGGAAGGCAATTCGTCAGCGACAACTGCAACAGAAGAACCCGGAGGTAGTTGGCGAACTACGAAGATGGATGTGTGGTAAGAGACTCTTGCTAGCGGCGTAAATGAAGAGGTGCGATCAATAACGAGAGGATTCCGGTGAGCAGTTCACGAGGTAAAGGTAGGAGTGCGATTAATGCAAAGAGAGTGGTTCTCTTCACAACAGAGGCCAGGCAGCTTTGAATCAACGCGCTGCAGTCATTGCAACGAACCCAAGCCATCTCGGCCGCTCACTCCGCAGTCAACGCAAAAACGGAAGCGCCTTCGATCGAGACGGCTCGAGCCACTACAGCGATCCGCGAGCCTTTCCAAAAGCTGCGATCAGACATTCGGTCATTATCGCAACATATACCACCCACTGATCCCAAGACCTACAGGAAACCAACCCGCCTTTATCACAGTGCCTTGGTAGTTTGTTCCACCATCAACGCAAATCCTACGTACCAGGCAAGTTGCTGATACTAGAGCTGTTGGCTTCACTCGCGTTACAACAAGACTCAACTCCATTCAAGGAATCTTCCTCTTGCTCTTCCAGTTTCAACATCATCGCCAGCTTAACCCCAGATGCAACGCCTATAACGACTGTAAGTACACGTTCCGCTGCTGGTCTTATCTTGGCCCCTTGACCGACTGTCTCACTTACCAAACCGCACCATTGCAGATGCCTCCATCCCCAAAATCCCCGGCTGATAAAAGGTACGCAACTCCAACCGCATTCAACTGCACGTCGCCGAGCCATAAAACAGTCTGAGGCAGAGTACGGGCCTCTTTCAACCCCTTTCAGGACTCTGTTGCCATCAGCCGAGGAACTTCTACAATACCTCCTCGTGCACAAGCTGGCCATCCCCGAAGAACTCAAATCTTGCGACACCAGCAAGACCGATAATGCAGTCGCTCGGATTGTTCTCTACAAGAGCATCGAGACGTACGAGGAGGAGGCTGGGTGGAACGCGGACAAGAACGATACCGTGGACGAGATCCCTGTTGAGCCCGAAGATGACAACAGGGAAGGATGACGACCGGAAGCTAAGAGTCAGGATCACCAAAATTATATTTGAGGCACAATTGCCCTTCGTTTGGGTCCCATAAGGTCCCAAAGTCAAAGATCTCGAGTAGTGATGTACATCACCCCATGCTGAAGTGTAGTTGAGGAATGAAGCCACCCCTTTACACCCCCCTTGACACCCCCCTTTACAGAATCGAAGTTACTTAACATTGGTTTTAGGAGGTGGCTGTAGGGCCATGAGACCCATATGAGTGTAGCTAGGCAGATATCATATGTGATGGGGTGGCGAGGGCGAGGATAATGGAGGCGGGTAAGCATTTCATCCAAGGCACGAGGACAAATGAGTGATAATGACCAAGGAGGAGGTACGACCAACGACACGGGGGCGCAGGGATGTGGAGACTGAAGGGGCGAAAGGCTACATGAAGGCGGGATCCCCTCTGCACATAGTACCACGCAAGTTGAACTTGCCATCTACTGTTTGAGCTAAACGCCAGTTTGGTTTCATTGTTGGCGGAAGTCAATCACGAAGAGGTATGTGATAGTATCCCTGCGATAGAAGGAGAGTGGACGGATCCACGATCACTGTACTGATTGTTGGGTAGAGTGAGGAGCGGCGCGATGAATCGTTTGTCTACCGAGCAGTTGCACGTGAGGATGGAGTCATCTTCTTTAAATGTCCAGAATGGAGAGTGTTGGTGTGGTGATTTAGCGAATGGTAAACGCGTTTCATATTTCTACAACGAAAGGTATTGCCGTGTGGCATATATTGCCAAGTGGACATTCAAAAACCCCGTGTCGGTACATGAACTTGAACAGGCTTTGGACAAGTCCTTGAAACGTACGGCAGGGGAGTATTTGGGCTGGACTGCGTTACGGAGATGGGATGACACCACCTCATCCGTGTTCTATATCATTTTGCGGGATAGAGCAAAGAATGCCCGTCTTTGGCTAGATCCGTGTCTGGGAATGGGGTGGAAGTTGGCTCCCCGTTGGTTGTCATGTATTGAGACTGACCAGCCGAAGACGAGGGTCTGTCCCGTGTCATGTGACAGAGACAGGAGAACCGAACAGATTGAAGACAAGCTGAGTGTCACCCGTTTCCGTGAAGCGAAGTGTGACACGAAGCACGAGGCGGTCCGGTGGCTAGGCGACATAGATTTGTTCGCCGGACTTGTGGATGTCCTATAGATGATGACGTAGTTTAGGTCGAGAGGGCGTGATTACATGCCGATATAAACAAGACGGAGTTATAGTGCATGTAATTGTAGCAGTGATATCATAACGTACATGATAAGCAGTTGAGACTTGTGGCTAAGAGCTTATTCCGGCAGAGAGAATCTAGCTTAATCTTTCAAAAATTGAAACCACTATCAGAACACGGCAAACAGCTGTAGCAATTGAATTTCATCTCTATGTTCGTATTTAGATACGGCACCGACGATCTGATGATGTCCGGCCTTGCCGCAGGTAGTGGCCGAATCATCGAGAGGAAAGGCGTTGTGGAATATGCGATATATTTGATCAATTATCTGCCTTCCTTTGTCTATCGTCATCGTCCTTTGTTTCTGGAGTCGGGTTCTTTTCGGCCTTCGCCGCTAGCTAAGTATCTCATTTGTTTGCCGAAGATGTTGAACCTTAGCTCTCAATACGGCAAGCTTACGCATTGCCGCTTTAGTTCCTTCGGAAAGTTACTTGAATCCTTTTGGAATTGATTCTGTAGAGCTATTTTCGTGTCGCCTGATTTGATTCTCGAGAAATTCCGACTGTGATTTGGCCTCAAGCACGGCCCTTGGGGTCTCTCATACCCAAGCTGTCGAGGGGCCAGTCTCCTCAACCAATGTAGGAGTCTGTAGCTGCACATCCAGCTTTGAGACCACACTTTCTGGGTTAAGTTATGGCTCAAACGCTCAGACGCATACAATGTAAGGATAGAGGAGTCATATTAATGGCTCAAGTTAAGTAGTAGTTGAACTAAAATCAAAAGAACAAGGGCCTGGGTTCTCTCTGCCGGAATAAGCTCACAGCCACAAATCTCAACTGCAGATAACACTTCGAACAAGGGCCTGGCTATGATATCTTGGATCAAAAATATCTCTCCCGACCATGCCAAAACTCTATATCGGCAGAGCTGCACTTGACACCGTGGCGTTGAGAACATCGATATGTAAAACTTTTATGACGCCTATGGCCTCTTCTTTTGCAGTCTATCCAAATAGGTTCGGCCCCGTCGTATATACATGGCCTGTGTGTTTACCATGACATAGGCGCCGCAAAGGCTTTTCATGAAATCTAATTTCTTTGAAAACGCTGGTGGAATGACACCACGATGTATCAATGGATGTAGAGTCCGCGATCTGCACTAGCTTCTAGTTCGATATCATCATTTGATACCCTCCCACTCCCTCCCTTCTGTACGGCTGCCGCCTGCTCCTCAAGTATTCACCAGTCGACGCGAGCACTGTATAGTAGACAGTGGGCCTTCTCAGTCCAGATATTATCGCCACCTGTTACATGCTAAGGGAGTCGCGAACCTCGTACGCTATCGGGCAATCTTGCGTCTCCAGGTTGGCCTCAAAGAGTTCTAGGTATGGCTTAGACTCCTCGGCATCAGTTGGCGATAGAGAAGGCGTTGCCTCTCCAATCTTCTCTTCCTCCAGTCTGAAGGGGCTTGCCGGTTCCTAGTCGCTCATAGACTTGCATAAGAATATCATGAGCCACGCAGATGTGTCGAACAGCCATGAGAGCTATGGGCGGCTTTAATGGCTGGGTCTGACTGAGCAAAACCGTAGGATGGGAAGAGACTCTCATTGGGAGCAGGGTAGGCTGTGTGTGTGACCTAAAAAGGACCAACTGAGCGAGCTCGATCATCGCAAAGGCTAGGGAAGGAAAGCTCGTCAGTTATCATCATGGGAGGATCAAATTGACCCAGTGAGACAATAGGCTCTTTTAGAGTTGTGCTGAGCAATCCGGTTTTGTATTCTTCGGCGCTCAGCCAGATCTGAGATCTTGGTCCAGTCCTCATCGGGTCTGACAGAGTCACGGAAAGCGCTACTCGTACTTGTGTATTGTCTTGGACATGGAGCGGCTGCCGCGTGTTAGTGGACATTGCCGAGGACTTTTAACGGTCTGGGGGGAGTCAGCCTGATTATATCCGATGCGATGCAGTACCGTTCCTGACGGAAATTGGTAATCATTATCGGAGATACTTGGGAGTGCTGTCAGTTCATTGAGAATGATACGAGCCAGAGATGCTGATCGATTCAGAAAGGGACAGAAGGGAGAGTATATTTTCTTCCACCAAGAGCACATAGAAGCCAAAGTGCAAGCCTGCGGTGAGTGGATCCGGAATCGGCAGTGCTCTCTATATGTCATACTGTGGGAAGGTAACTGCTAACCCGTATAGAGTTATGCATTTATCCACATCTGGTCAGATTTAGCCTGGTTCTTATTCGGGTATAATGATGTAATGCCTAAAGTGAAGCCCCTAAAGAATGAATTACCGAGTGAGCGGAACACCGGCTTCATGATAGTCCATAATGGACCTTGTTCTTTACCTCCAGTATCGATGTATCGATCCCAGGATAGCCGTCACATCTTACTGACGCTCTTCGAACCAGGATCTTGGCGGCAGGGGAAGGTCTTTTCTGCATCTTCGATATCGAAGTTGGTGTCGGGTAGATGGAGCCTTATATTCAGATGATATGTGCAGCAATAGTCTCATTTTCTTTGTCTGTTAGCATATCTGAAACACTGTCTATGGTAATAATATCCTCATGATGGAAGGATCTGTAACTTCTATCTTCTTCAGGTTGCGACCGATGGATGTACGTGAAGAACCGGAATAAAAGCCCCCGGCTTCGAGAAGGGCAAGGCCCCCTTGTATACCGTCGGGACAGCTCAAAAGAGGCCTTTTCTAGTGGCGCTGGCGTGGAACAACTGCGACCTGAGCGTCCTAGAGATTGGGAAGCAAGAGCAGAGCGAGCTTGGATGATAAGTCTCTCGACTATATCTTGGTTATAGATCTTTCGACCACGAGTGCGTTTTAGGCCCAGAAAGTGTAGATAAAAAGCTGACACTAGCTCTATAGCTACTCTAAGAGCAAATGAGGAACACCCTATCCCTCTTATCTCTGATTTAATAAAAGCGCCAACGGTTAGGCCTTACGATAGGTTTTCAGGGCTAACGCCGATGGGAACAGCCATTCACGGAACAATGGAAACGTTATGTGATTATGGAAAGTCAGATCTTTGCAAGCAGCCTTTACACATCGCAAAACATCCGAACCTTGAGAGACGAATTAAGTGTCCCAGATTCGACCAAAGAACTTGACTTGTTCTTTTCAGCTGTTTATACAAGTGATTGTGTAACAGGACTGTACGAGTGTATGATTTCGGCAAAAGCCAATCGTGAGTTGATTTCCCGGACTTCCGCGTATTAGGTAAGTAGGGGCTGAAACCAACGCGTGCAAACCTTTAAAGGTACACTTACTCCTATTCTGGCCCTAACTGCGACTTTTTCCTTACGTCTTCATCAACTCAGTGACTCAGACAACCATGCAGATATACAAACGTGGGGACGTTCCCTTACTCTCTGACGGCGAACTTGGTCAGAATGGCTTCGATATAAATAAAAGCTTCTGCATCTCGGAGTCCCTGACTGAGATATCAAATGCTTCATCTTCCGAGGGGACTTCATCAGCTCCACTTTCCCAGATCGATCCACCGCAACAGCCACGACTTCCACCATGTCTTAAAAGTGACATTGGACGGGTTACTTTGCCATCCAAATGGCTTCAACCTGAAAGGAGAACCAAGTATTCCTCTTATATCCGAGGGGGTAACAGAGGGACTCTCTTTTCGCGCAATGCATCTTATGACTCAAACCGGGGTTTCAGTAAGCACCTTAGCCACTTTGACAGATGAAAGTAGCTGACCAAATAGGAAATTATGGGAGAATTCGGAAGTCATCCGGGAGCGACAATATCCATGCATACAGGCTCTCGGAGAGTTATCATCTCTTGATGCGGATCGCAACTTTGTCTCCCGGAGACGATTCAAAACAGTTGAAAGGAATAGAGACTGGGGCTATTGCGAAGCAGTTAGTAGGGGGGCAGTGGAAGAGGTCACTCTCAAAGCGCGGGTCCCGAAGCAACAAGCGGACTGCTCCCAAGCACACACACCTCAAAAAACCTTCATGTCATTGAGGATATTGAGGATGATGATGAGGCTGCTGAAGATGGGGAAGATGATTGAGTTCATGGCGGCGGTTACGTAGCTTTTTCTTTTGTTCTTTTGTCCTTTTGTTAAGGATCTATTTAGTTCGTGAATTTACTATCCATGTTGTTAGTCGTGCGCGGTGTATTCATGCCTGTTCCTTACGCCTGTCGCGAAAGCCATCAGTTCTAGTTCTGTGGTGTCACATATCTGATAGACACTAACGGTCCGAGAGTAGTAGAACTAGCAAATGTGCCATCGCACTTTGACCGAGACCATTTACGGCTTGGAAAGGGCGCTAGAAACACCTCGATGGCGCCGCCATACCCAAGCATTAGGCCGACCTCGGCGCCCCAGAGCTCAGAATGACTATAGATCCTATGAAACATATTAAGTAATGCAGCTTTACTCTTCGGTGATTCAAGGTGGCTAGCAGAGCAGTTTGTGAAGTGATCGAGAAAAAAGCTTTCGTTTTGTATTAGGTTGAAATCTTGATATAACTTGTATACTATTTTGAACTTCTACGTGAGTGGCCTCTTGCAAAACTGATTTCGCGATCACCAAGGAGCAGCTCGACTTCTCGAATCTCTACCCCTATGAATTGAGTATCTGACGAGAAAACATAGAGAAGCCTGGTTTGATCGTAAGCCGTGAGGGTCAGTCAGCATCAAAGTCTCAACATCCTCTTCGAAAACTTCGTCATCGGTACCTATTACAATACTTGAACGCCTATATCACAGCACGTTACTATTGAACAGGATATACAAGCAACTAACAGATATCAACTTGCTCAAGGGATATACCCCGACTAACAGCTATATTCTTATACTGAAGTTGGTGGCATAAGCTTACACTCCCACCAACAGGTCACGAATGTAGGTCGCTCAGTAGAAGGAAACGGTTTACCCAAGGCAGTGATTGCTTACCGAGGCCGTGGTTCAGCACCAAGCTCGCCCTTCCTGATGAAATGGCCCCCCTAATCAAGTAAACCTTGCCACACCACGGCCCCGATGGTTACGTCACGTGTAGCATACATGTCTAAGTTGGTCATTAATAAACGTATTAGACCGAGCCTCAACTCCTTCAGTACAACGTTCATCGTCATATTGGTTCATCTAGAGCCCCCTCAGTCTGTATGCCACACCCATTTCCACTTTTAAAGACGCTAACTAGTGGACTATGAAGAAGCTATCTTACAATAATGATCTGTTTAATTTCCCAAGATAGGCTTTCCAGCCTGCCATCTCATCAGCCCTCAAGCAGACCATGGAACTCTAGATACAGTCCCAAGGGGATAAGAGTCTAGCTCCATCCTCTCCAACATGGATCCAACGCAACAGCAAAGCGGACCAAAATTCACTAGAATTCCGTGCAGGAGGACGGCTAGCGTACGAACAGGAAAACTTATCCGCAGATGCCATCCCGTGACCGACTCTTATGTTGACACAACTAAGTACATCATCGAACCAGCTGCGCTGCCTGTACACCAAATAATTACCCGTCGACAAGGACCAGCTGTCCACATCTTTAGTAACCGCCAGTGTCATTGTAACGGATGCTTAATACACACAAGGCAAGGAATGACTATTTGCAGATCGAAAGGTCATAACGGCACTTACGATAGTAGACAAGATAGTTGCCTAGTATTGCGAATAAGTTTCCAATCTGCCAGCATAGATCTTGCACGGACCGGTTTATGTCTTGAGAACTGAAAACATCACAGTTGAATTGAATGGCTATAGTTCTATTACTGGACAAGTATATCTAGACATCTGTGTTTTGCATAGCGATAGAAGGTCCCATGTGTACTTCCTCAACTCATAGTTGCTTGCTGCTGAATACTACGTATCGATTTACTTAAACTTGATTTGGAGGGGCAAACCTTTGATGTGGAAGGGCTACGTCTAAAACTTTTTTCATAGATTCCTCATGGCCACCGGACCATGGTGGTAAACCGAGCTCATCTTTTATTAGAACATCGGCAGTTGCCTGGAAGAAACCCTTCGCAATCCGAGAACCAATCCCTTCAGCTGCTAGTCCTGGACCTGAGTTAACCTCCATCAGCCAAACATGCTCGCCTTTATCAATCAGAAAGTCCAGAGCGAAGACCTCGAAACAGTCGGGATGGAGAACAATATTAGTGTTCATAAATGCTGCTGCTAAAAAGCATTCTCCCGCAATTTGCTGGATACGCAAGTAAGCTCTATCTTTCCATGACCCGTCCTGTCCGAAGAGATCGTCAGGTAGTTTCCAAAAGTCTCGCCTCGCCGACTCTGAACAAACAGTGCCCTGTAAATGTGTATTGGTGAGTCCTGATCCTCTGCTCATAGACTCCCAGGGAGGGGAATAGGGCTCTGATGCTGAAATGACCAGCAGCTCTTGGTAAAGATAAACTTTCAAACGACCAACAGCAAGAACATAAGCTTGTAGATGAAACTTTCTGTTATCTAGGCAGGGGACATTACTTATATACCGTTGGGCGATGAATTGCCGTAGGCAAGATGAAGGCACTGCCCCGCTTGCCAGTGCATTGTTGGAAAACACAGCCTTTAATCTGTCGGAGACTTCATCTTCATCGTCTTCAACAGATTCGAAGCTTTCCCTCAGTTGACCTTCGTCGCTGAAGAGTCTGATTCCGTCGCCACGTGCCGTCATCGCGGGTTTCAAGATCCACCACTGTTGATCTTTCGGCACAAGTCCAGTGTTGTGGGATAATGATGTGCAAAGCTCATAAGAGTCTGACTCTGCAAGAGCTTCCTCTAAGTATTACGCATAATCGATCTCAAAGGAAACTGTCGCGGGCATGCAACTTGACAGTACGTTCCCTGGTCTCTTAGCAGACCAGTACTGGACTACCGTTGACAAACAGTCCTTACGGGTTAACGCATCTGTCAATGGATACATGCTAAATAAAGCTCTTGAATGAGTCGGTATGACTAGTGGTTTCTCTGGCTGTATGTGGCAAAAGATAATAAGTACATGATTTTCGGCGGGTAGTTCGTCTGTATGTTTTATGACAGTACATTCGTATACAGAGGCGATGTAACCTTGAAGGGCATCGTTTAGCCAAGGGTATCCAAGTTCAATCAGCATAAACAATTCCATCTTGTGCATCATGCTATTTCGTTTTGCAGCGACTATTGAATGGTTTTATATCATGTTACGCTGTGGAATTCTGATAGATATTATAGCCCATTGAGAGGATCCGGAGAATCAGGAACAGTGCCTTGGTATCGGCGCTGACAGCGCCGAGCCGTAATTAAGTTGCTCAGATTTTTCTCTTGATTGCCAACAGCGAAAGCGCCATCACTTACTATTACAGCTGCGGCCGGATCCATTACATGTGGTAGAGATCTGTAATCGGATATAGGGTTTTCTCGCCATAATATCTGGCGGCCCTCTGGTTCCGGGAGACGATCTTTAGCCTGATTCTTTAAAGCATTCGACAGCCAAGCAAACTCGCATATTATCATTTTCAGTTTCTTGGCCTGTTTAGTTGCTCGTTCCAGTCTAGTCCGGCCCCATGAGGTCCTGTTATAAACTAGATAGCGAGGTGACTTTGTAAATTTGTTACAGATAATCACTCCACGTAACGCGGAAATTTCCTTTTTTAGCTTCTTTTGAGTATATTGTGGAAACCTGCCTGCTAATATGATTTTATAGCTACTGGGTCTACTTAATTCTTCTATAATAAGCTTATAAATTTTA
>JAAOAT010000646.1:0-50245 GCA_013186855.1 Fusarium ramigenum
CTTAGTTTAATATAGTTAGACCTTAACTATTATAATAAATAGGCTTAAATAAATATTTACTTTTACTTTAAGCTATAAATATTTACTAAATATTACTATACTAAAGGTAAGTAATAAAATATAATATAATAAATTATATCTTATTTCTTAGTAATAGCTAGATTAAGCAATATAGGCTTATAGATAGAAATTAAATAGTATATAGGTTTTAAATAATGCAGTTATATAAAAGAATAAGATTAAATAACTTTATTAAAATATTAAATCTTAATGCCTTAAAAGTTATAAATTTTTTTAAGTAATAAATCAATAACTATTATAATAGTACCTGTCTAAGGATATTACCTTAAATAGGACGGAACTTAAGTTCAATCCATCATAAAGGAACATAGAGAAGGGCTGCAAGAACAAGCTCGACCTCAAACCCAATATCGCCAGTTGTCTTAGCAATAGGACCTGTATACCATTCTTGTGACATACAAGGAACTGTCAGACCAAATGCAATACCCATAGCACCAATTGCTGCAAGGCCTGTCGGCAGCTTCGAAGGCTGGTCCCAATGATCTGGGTTGTACCTCGAGAAATCAGCTCCTCGGAAGACAAAATGCTCCATACCAATAACGGCCACGTAGCCTGCAGCCCAGTAGGAAATCAGATACATCAGGTTCTCTAGACTGTTGAAGAAGGACTTGGCTGCTTGTATAGATACCGGGATGCCCACAACGGTGTAGACAATGGTGAAAAAGCTGCGTGGTATCTTCAACATAAATGGGGCCAGCAGCTGGAAGTTGAGTGAGATACAGTATATCGACGCTGCGAGGTTTCCAATAACGGACAAAGACAACAATACGGCGACGAATCGGCCAAAGCTTCCAGCGGGGAGAAGCATCGCTTGCATGACACCGCCTACGGTGAATCGATCGTAGCCGTCTTTCCAGGACAAAACGTTGGGTGTTGCCCCGCCAATGGCAGCTCCTAAAATCATAAGAGACACGACAGGGAAGAATATTCCGGCATAGGTGTAGGCAAAAATACGCCACGTAGAGACTTTAGGATGGCAGTAAACGGAGAAATCAGCAGCCAACGCCTATTGTAAACGCTCAGTCATGATCATTATCAGAAAGGGGTGAGGGAATTTGTTTGAGATGAGCTTACCGAAAAGGGAATAATGAAACCTGCAATAACACCGCCGTAACTAACAATTGTAGATGCCGATGCCGCTGGCTGTTCAACCTGGTTGCTCAAGTGCTTTCCACCGACACCAGTAGCGATGATAATGGCTACCAGGTTGAAGATCCACGAATAGCGCTCATACTGATGAAGGAACTTGTATCCAATGAAGGATACCACCATCGCAATAATGGAGATGATGACGATTCCTACAGTGCTGTTGATGGAACCGCTTGAAACAGCAGCAAGAGTCGAGCCACCTGTAACAGCACAGATTATGCCAAAACCGGCATTTGTACACAAATTGAGGATAACCATGATGACTATGAAATAATATCTAGAGCAGCAGTTGTAAGAAGATGTACCATGAAGGGTAGGTGAAAGTCTTTGAGGTCTTTACTTACCCAAAGGTGAAGCGCGAAATAAGCATCTGTCGCAGACCAGTCCGAGCGCCGAATGTGCTACAGTACGCTGGGAAAGCACAACATAGCAAACTGAAGATCAAAATGAGAAGTGAGCAGTCTTTTAGTGAGAGACCGAAGCCCAGGGTCCCAAGCATGCCTGTCACGATACTGTAATAGACACTGTGATTAGTCTTGTACATCATCAAATGCATTTCTCAGACTTACGGCAGGATGTTGACGTTCATGGTGAACCACATGAAAAATATGTTGATGTATCGAGTATCAGTTCGCTCTTCAATGGGCACTGGTTGCATGCCTCGGGTTTCTAATCCCCATCTTCGTAGTCGGTCGAGCCATATGGTTGAAGGGCTCAGGACCTGGGACTCTGCCTCGGATACGTCTACAGGCGGATCAGCCGCGAGACTGTCTGACTTTTCTGACTTGTCCATCTTTTTGACTGTCACTCGTAAATGTTACTAATGACGAGTTGAACATTAACAAAGGTGCAGGCGATGAGGTTGAGTCGGATATCAAGGACAATCAGGAGACACCAGCTGGAACATTCGATTTCAGCGGGAGAATATAGCAGGATATATTAAATGGACCTTTGATACCGAGCTGAGAAATGTATGTCGGCAATTTGCGACGGCAAGATAGCTACGTTATCGGAGTGGGCCGGTCACCGATTTGATAAGGTCTACGGAGAAGACTAGAAGTCTGAATATCTGCCGTCGTAGCCGTTAGCGCAAGGTTAATCCACAACAGTCAATGCATCAACGAGTAAAAAAGCCGCGATAACAAGAGATAATGGTACATTTGCCGAATATCCTTTTGAACATGTAACGTACGTAACACTCATAATCTCATAAACTTGATAGGTTGAGCTTATCATATATCTGCCAAATATTCCAAGTCCAAACGGGAACGCCGTGTTAGCTGGACACAGATTGGGCTGCATGCCCGAACAACTACTAAGAGATCTGCGATGGACCTATAGATGGACTTTAAACCTAACTTGGTAACAGTACATTACTTAGACGATCCCTTGCCATACTTTATGGCAGAGGAAAGTCTTGGCTTCTTGAGGCTCACAATCGGAGCAACCGTTGCAACCGTAACATGAGGCCACTTGAGTCCATTGAAATCAAGCATCACCATCTGAGAGTACTGAATCTGGTCATACGCGACGGTGACAGTTTTCTTGGATGATGGAATCTCAACGTTTTCGTCGATACAGAACTCTGGCACAGCATCTCTAGGGCCTTGAGAAGCAGGAGAAACCGTTTGGCCGACGCTCATGGAAGGTTCAAGCTCAACCTTCGTGCGGATCTTGGAGACCCAGTACTGAGCCGTCACGTCAACAGCATTGGCATTGCCACTTTTCTTCTCGCGCGAAGCTTCTGCTTTCTTGCCCTCATCACAGCCGATGTTGAAGCCAATATTTGATGTCCCACCACCAAAGGCACCGGGCGGAGCATTGGTCGAGACGATAAACATGGTGTTCTCGATGCTATCCTTGCCCTCATTTGCCTGTCTCAGGATGGTGTTTGGATCGTCAATAATCTGCTGGGTGATAGACCCATTGGCAATAAACTTGCGCAGATCTTGGGGTAGGCGACGAGTAGTGTTTTTGTCAGCGTCCTGGTTTTCGAACCGTTTCTTTTCCAGTTCATCAACAGATTTGTTAGGCTTGATGATAGGGATCCCAAGCTGCGGGATCACAAGCGGCGTGATGCTGGTGGGATCAATTTTCGGGGCGCCTTTGGAAGTACGGGCAGGCTCAAATCCTTGAGCATTGATGGTTGTCTTATGGGGAATAGAACCCATACGGCAGAAAGAGGCTGCAAGCTCTGGCATGTCCTCTACCTGAGGCACGCGCATCCAGAGTCCAGGCTCGAAGTGGATGACAGGTGGGTTTTCTGGGAAATTTCCTTTTTCATCGGGCATTGCATCGACAATAGACTGCGTATATGGTCGACCGATGAGGTCAATGTCGGCCTGATCAAACAAGCCACGATTGGGTACATCCTTAAGTAATACCTCGCTGAACACTTGAGTTTCGCCAGTTAGATTGAGTTGCTGGATGTTGCTGGTTCCTGATTCGGTTGGGGGCTTGGGATTTTGTAATAGTCTTCGGATTTCGGCTCAAAGGCTAAGGATATTTTTGAAGCCAAAATGAACTGGTCCAAGACATCGAGAGGTGGAAGGGGATGTATCCAGAGCCCATTGCATTCTCGCCAGTGACGTCTGTGTAACCCCCGTTTTTGGACGTCTCGTCATACTCCTGAATAGTCCGCTGAAGCCCAGTAGGTTTGTAGCTGAAGCCTCTGGGACTTTGATACTGATAACGTTAACAGCAGGAGAAAGATCCTTGAGAGAGATGTCTATGATTGCAGATAAAAAGAAAGGAAGTTGGTGTTAATAGAACTTGGTTAAGATAGTGGCTTGATGAGAGGTAAACTTAGTAGCCTGACTTTCCGTCCTCTGCCGGAGGAGATGCCTATAAGACAATTCTGGACAACCAAGGACAACCAAGGATAAGGAATTGACTGCTGGCCCTGAAACGGAAGCTGATGAGAAAAACGTTGACATGATGGACGGTGCTGCGATCGCTGTTTGAGCTTGATTGAGAGTTTCTATGAGTTGGGACTATATAAGAAAAACAAGTATTAAGCTTGGTAGATATATGTATTCCGTAATCAAGAGTTCAGCTCAAGGCCAGCTACTTAACTAGTACCATACTGTCTTGTTCAGCAGACTGTGAAAGAAATTAGCGGTTTTTGACAAAATCATAGCGCGAGTAACATACTACCAATGACACCATTGACGGGAATGTCAATCGAAGTGGTATAACTAGCAGCATCACTTAGGAGGTATACATAGGCACCTCCCAGTTCCTGGATCTGGGCGAGTCGGGGTATACCACCGTAGTGCTTAAGCTGCTGCTCCCAATCAGGTTGTTGTGGCACCCAGTATGTCATAGCGGTATCAACTAGACCTGGAGACACTGAATTAACGCGAATACTATACTTTGCCCACTCCATGGCCAGGGTGTGAGTCATGTTTCGAATGCCAGCTTTGCTTGCTCCGTAGGGAGCTGAAGGTACGCGCTGATGTTATAGTGAGAAACCATTTAGTGTATACGGGGATCAATAGAGGACTAACTTTATTCGGGCGGTATGACGCCATGGATGCTGTGAAAACTACAGCGCCCTTGATGTCGAGCTTAATGAAGGCGCGTGCTGCTGCTCGAGCACAGTAAAACGCACCAAAGACCTGTGATACATCAGCATTTCCCAGACAGTAGCACTGGGTATGGGGTCTCAAGCACATTGATGTCAAAAAGCTGATGAATCTCTTCCTCGGTGAAATCCAACGCCGCTTTATGGTTTGTTCGGCCAGCGTTGACCACCATACCATGAAGAGCACCCTCTGATTCAATGATCTGGTCGACCGCGGCTGTGACCGTAGCCTCCTTTGTGCCGTCGGCTTGGATAGCTTTGAGCTTCCCCTGCCATCTCTCTTGCGCTGCGGCGAAATCTTCACCTGGTTCGGCGTAGTCGATTGAGTAGACAACTTGAGCGCCGTTGTCGAGGCAAGCCTCGGCAACGCCGAGACCGATGCCGCGATTGGCACCAGTAACTCAAACGAGGGAAAGTTAGCTATTGCTCACATGAAATGCATGAAATGGAACAGATGGCGCCTGGGCTACTTACTCGCAATCACCTTGCCAATTAGCGTGACTTTGGTCTGATGCTGCTGGGCGACGGTGGTGGCTGGCTCTCCCGTGGTTCTGAGTTCAGTGACTGATGTGCCCATGATGTCTAAAGTGTGAGGTTTCTTTGGTGATTTTGCTGATTATTAAGTGATCATACAACCAGTTTACATTACTTGCAGTCCGGCATGAGACAAGATGAAGTAAATAGGTTTTGCAATTAGGAAGCATTGTATTTATACTCTTAATTCCTCTGTACTGAAGGCCGACCCCAGGATTATGGAACCTTGCTAGTAACTCGAGACGCGGTAGTATGTCGATCTCGACCTCGTGTCGAGGCACATACAACAACTGTGGGTAAAGTCCCGTTGATGTAAGCTAGGTTTGATGACCCCCAGCCGAGGGTGCCCTGGGTGAGAAATAAAAAACTACCTCTCGATAGGTGGAACGCCTGCGAATCTTGATGCAATTGGGGTTGTTTAATTTTTCTTCCTGGGGAGTACCCCAGCAGGAACCAAGCCCTATTCAGAAAAAAGGCAAACCTTCTTGTGGAGGTCGTTGGCCGTTGCTGGACAAGATATCATGCGGGGTTCTTACCTTCCAGACCCTGAAAAGCACAGCTCGCCTTTGCCAATTTTGACATCTTTACCTTGAGCAGACCTGCCACTCTCCATCAGCCAGATATTACCTTACATCGCCGTTTACAAGATGCTGCATCGAAACGGATACAGTTGGAAATCCGTGACCATCAATTGAGCAAAGATGGACTTCAATTTTCGTTACACGACTGACGCGCCCTACTCCTTTACTCGGGAGCGACTATTTCGCTGTAAAGGTTTGCGCGGTACCGACCCAAATTGATATTCACTCTAGTCCGATGTAAGACCCAAACACCCTACTCTCGAGCATGGACAAGTTGGTCTTGATATCGATATTGTTAAAGCCCTGATCGAGTAGAGAGCAGACGTCAATGCCTATTCAGCCGTAGCAGGGTTCCCACTACAAATGGCTAATATTTTTCTACAAGCTGGCACCGACCCTGGCTACCCCGAAATAAAGACTTGATATCATACATTTGCTTCTTGATAATCACCACCAGCCCAAGCCACTGGAGTTGCGTTGCCTGGTGACTGTGGATATGGCGAAAGGTCAAGGGCATCACGTCATTACGAGGGACTTCGAGCAACGGAGTGAGACAATTAAGTACGGAGTACCGGTAGTCTGAATCCGAAGGAAGCTGTATTAACCCTAACCCTAAGTATGGAACAGATGCCAAACAGAAGTAAATGGACAAGGAATCCGAGCGACGAAAGCTTTATCGGCTGCAAAGCTTGGAAATCTGTAACACATTTCTGAAAAACAAATATTCACTATCGGGTAGGAATATGCACTGCGATTGCCTGGTGATGCTCGTGAAAAGGAGGGCAAATGGCAAGGGTTTAATGAGCATCGTTTCACATTCAGCGTCGGATTCAACGGCTGACAGTGGGCACGGTCGCTAAACGGCCTGAAAATGACAGGTAACCCCATCAAATTACGTCAGCGGTTCCAGTGTTTTTATAAAGGCCAAGTTCATACACGTGTAATCTTTTGCAGTCGCCAAATAAAACCTCAATTGCATGTTTAACCATCATGGCCAACTCTCAGTTCCCTCCCTATGAGGGCACAGAAGTCATCGGCTTCCAGTTCTCGAATTCTACGGACCCTGCGTCACTCTCGGATGAGAATTCCGAGGTCGGCAAGATATGGGCGGCCACGCTAAAGACGTACCTCGACCATCCAGAAACGGGCATCGTCTGGTGGGGGATTGTGCATGACGCTCCGAACAAAGCTAAGCTGTTTATCGGTAAGTTCAGTGAAGCGGCTCGATAAGAACCGTGCTAATAGGAGTGTCCGAAAGATTGGAAGAGTTTGGCTGGTCGGGCTCAATTCGAGGCCAGCCAACAAGCAACAGAGCTCGCCAGCGCCTGGAAATCCATCACTGTAGCGCCAGCCACTAAAGACGTCTACAAGTTCACCTCTAGCGATGTCGCCAGGCAAACAGCTTTGTCCAGCACTTACGACACAGTCACAGCTCACTTGAGTTTCCGATTCGCCAATTCGCTCAATTCCAGCGAAGTTCAGCAATTGGACGCCGTACTCCAGGAACTAGATCGCGCCATCATGCTGAGCCCAGGCGCTGTTGTCGCAAGCTACTCAATTGGAGGATGGAGCTCAGACAACAGGTCATACAGCGCGGCCTACCGCTATCTTAATGCAAATGCTCTTAGGAATTTTATCCAGGGCGACAACAAGGTCAGAGAGTTGTTGCAAATCTTGCAGTCTCGTGCTTCAGGCGGTATGGAACTTGAGTTTCTGGAAACACGCGTCTACAAGCAAGGCTGGCAAGGGTCTGTTACCAAAACAGAGCCTGATAACCCGACTTTATCGGAGTTCATGGCCGAGGCGCAGGCCATGTTCACGTTTTGACATGCCTAGGATCCGATTGGGATGATTCTTGGGTGAGGCTGGTTTTGTGAAACTCGGCACGGCTCCGGGCTCGGAAGATCGCTCCGATTATTGATGAATCGCATCATTCAAAAGGGACGGACGATGTCGGCCGTAGCTTATGTATAATAAATATTGTAGAAAGAAAAATTGCAATTGAGCACTGCGTTTGTAGTCTGGTTCATCCAAAATTATATATAAATCGACTTGCTGGTTTCGGTGACTGCGAGGTCATGTTACGAAAGACGGTTTATCATTGGTAAAACATCGGGACTAACTCTACATCACCCACTTCGCGCGCCTCGTAGATCGAAGGGCGCATCGCAAGCCAATGACTCACTGTGTTCAGGTCGCGTACTTATAAGCGCAATCCTCATTGAACACTCATTCTTTCCTAGCATCTATCCTCCCATCTACGAGAAACTCCACACAGATCAAGCCCACCATGACATCTCTCAGAGCAAAGTTCCAGTCACGATCCTGGCAAAAGGATCAATTCACCATCTCAACAGATCCCAACCTGTTCCCTATTTCCCGACTCACAGATATCTTCAATTCGGAGGAGTTCTATTGGGCCAGCGCGCTATCACCTGAAGCCTTTAAAGAGGCCCTTCATAACTCCCTGTCTTTCGGCGTGTACGACTCGGCTCAATCCTCCGGCCCAGAATCACCAGGAAAACTGATCGGCATCGCTCGATTAGTGACCGACTTCGTCACCTTTGCGTACCTCACAGACGTGTGGGTTGATCCGACATATCAAGGAAAAGGCTTGGGCAGCTGGCTTGTTCGTTGTATGCGGGAAGTGTTGGACGAGATGCCGGATCTGCGACGAGCGATGCTGCTCACGGGAAATTGGGAAAAGTCTGTACCGTTCTATGAGAAGCTGCTGGGTATGAGCTTGGTTGAACCAAAGAGGGGTGAAGGACTTGCGATTATGGAAAGCAAGGGACAAGGACACCCGACGTATGGAAAGGCAGGTTTAGGGTATAACTGAATATAAGTCTTATGTGCTTTGTTATTTACTATATATATATAATCAAGTCATATCAGTTCTCCTGTATTATATTAATAACATTTACGTATTGTAAGTTCTTGAAGGCATACTTATTTATATGACCCGCCGCTGTAGAAGCTTTGCTACTCTTGGTATTGGCCTTAGTCTTTTGTATTACCTGTATTGCTTCGAAACGAGCCCTTTCATATCGCACGCTGAGCATCTCGCCTTCATATGTCATCTCTTGGTCCTCAATAACAGAGACTAGGACCCAGGAAATGGCGTATTGAGACATCAATGGCTAGTTGAAATGGAGCTCCGTAAGTGGCCCAGTGCCTGAAGGTGTGACAGCCAGGGTTCTTTCAAGCCTGATGCACAATTCAAATACGATCTTTCGAGGTGAAACTATTACACAATGGGTGTATTGAGAATGCTGATCTGATTTTGCGCTGACTGTAGATGGGGTGTGCTGTGTGCCAAAGGAACGCTTGTGCATATAAATACTAACATAATTTGCGACTAACCAACTGCTCCCCATAAGCAATGTCCTGTCGATATGGGGGAGTCTACTAAGACTAGCGGCAGATGTTCAATCAGACAGATTTGTTTGCAATTATCAGAGCATACATAATCAGATCATTTACTGCTGATATCAGAGGGATCAGGAGATTGCTGACTGTTATTGGGAATTGCAGTTGTTTGGGAGTCGAGACTTCTAAATCATATGATGGAATTTGTGCCATTGGCGTGTCAGATTGGCGTTATACCAAGTTTGGATTAACTTCAATAAAGTTTAACATAGCTGAGCTCATTACAAGTCAATCAAGGCGTCGCAACAAACCATCATGTGATGATCATGATTATAACGATTGAAATTTCTCTTATTGACTTCAAAGAAAGGTCCGAGTGGATATGACTTATCTACATCACAATAGAGTCTTCAAACGATGACATCATCGCGTTGAATTTAGTTCTCGGTACTGGAATTTGCTTACTATAAGCTGGATCTATATACATAAACAAATGACAAGCAACCGTTCCCCTGCTTAGGAATCTCGAGCTATTCAGAAAGACAGGATGTCGTTAAATCAATCCATTACCTTTGGGCGACCCCAAGCAGACAATGAACTATCACAGGGCATTGCCCTGTTTCAGGATCATGAAACCTTTCATGAGATGCAATGCTTTGGCTTCGACTGGCAACATATGCCAGACTATCTTCTGCCGTGGGAGTGGAGTGCTTGCTCTTCTATTGACTATGACGCATATTCATTTCCCATTCCATCTTTTGAGCCAGCCAGCAATGGCCAAGAAAAGGGTCATCTGTTGGAAGGCGGGGGTTTAATGACTCCATCGTCTCTTACATGGGAGGATGAACCATCTTGTCCAGTCACCAATATGCCTCCACTCCCAGAAGCATTTGAACTGGCTACAGCATCGGGTTCTCGCAACATACAGCTTCCTGATGCCATCCAGTTACCCTCAGGCCCGAGTACCTCTAACCAAGTTTTGGGTACGACTGACTCTACCGCAAACATTCAACAAAACCCTTCCTCGAACGCCCGATGTTATCTAGATCAGCCAGTGAGCTCTAATGCTCTAGATCCTCCGGAAACAGAAGTTTCCCAGCGGAACGGGAATGCATCAAGAAGGAAGAGCCATGGAAAGAGTTCCGAAAGAGGTCACGTACTTTCAGCCACTAAAGGTCAGCAAAGGAGAGAGAGAAAGAGCAGTGCCAGTTTCGACAAGGGGAAGGATGACAGGACCAAAGCGGAACGACATCGTAGAGCTGCTGCCAAATGTCGTGAACGCAAACGAGATCTTGTCAATGCACTGAACTCTGAAATTAAAGAACTAAGCGACCGGCAACGGCAACTTTCTTCATCCTACAACCAGCTTAGATCTGAGGCCGTCAGTCTAAAAGCTGAGGTCTTGCGGCATGGCGATTGCGATTGTGATTTCATTCGACGTTACATTTCAGCCGAAGCCAACAGAACCGTGGAAAGGGCGGAGAGGTATGATGGTTGCTCAAGTGGTAGTCAAAGGCTCCGAGCACCAACTTAGACAAATGTGAATAGAAGTATGGGAGTAACAATGATTCAATGGCAATCATCGATAGCATGTATGCGACCCTGGAAGCGCGGACAAATGCGTCTGTATCCATCAAAGTAGTAGAGGAACCCGACACCCAGGGCCTAGTAATTTCGTGTGACGAGACACCTTGTAGGCTTCATGTGTAGCAGATGGGTAATTTCTGACCCTTATCGTATACGCCACTTATGCACTAAATCTACCGAATGAACCAGTGTGTTGCGGGGAGTGAGCTGTGGGTGCTGAGCAAGTAAGTTAGTCTGACTAAGAGGATCGGATGGATGGGTGGCATGCCCGGCGAATCACTGCTGTTGCATGCTTGTTCAGCGACGCTGGGATAATTAACGATGATTTGTTAAATTTTGCTGACTGTCGATAAAATGACTTTGATGTAGTCCAGTTGTGTAGAACTCTTTTGGTCTTCCGATGGCATGATCCTATCAGTACAATATAACATGATTCGAGACATGGAAAGCGGATGTGTCGGGGCTGGTATGGACGGTTAAGTCATGATGTCGTCACAGGCTCAAGATGACAAAAGTTGTGATGAGATAGCAGGGCTGTCATCATGACAACGGATACCCAGCCAGAAACGGCCATCCAGCATCCGATAGTCAATATTTGTCTTGTGATAAATTGCTTGGTTAGACCTTGGCTGCTACATCGCCACAAAATGCTTTGATACTGCTGGGCAGAGTTTAGATAATGGCGTGTGATATTTTAAATGGACTATGGTGAAATATGTGTGCAAGTCTCGCCAAAATAGATTTATCGCTTTAGAATATAGGTCTGTAACTGATAATAGAATATGCAGGTGATACATGAAAGGCTTGTCAAGGTGATGTCTACATTGAATAATTAATGATAGCCCCAGGTAATAACTCTATATGTGGACTGGCAGTGGCCTCTGAGGGAGGGGTCGAGGTGATAGAAAGTCATTGGCACAGATAGGGCAAGTATCATGCCCGGCAAAGTACCAAGTGGCAATGCAGTTAGTATGAAAGGTATGCTCGCAAGGTAGATGACGGATCACATCTGCATCCTTGATGACATTCAGGCAAATGACGCTTAGAGTAAGAACGTACCATTAGTGAAATGTGTGGCATAGGGGGTATACTAGATCTCGGCTTGAACATACCAGGTCGTTTCGCGGTCTGGAACCGCCCAAGCAGGATGCACCTGATGTAAGAGCTCAGATCTCAGCACTTGACCTGTTTTGGGTGGAGCAACAGCATTTAAGCGAGGCAGATCCCGTCTGTGGTTTCCGGAGACGGAGGAAGAGGAACTGGCCGACTCTCGAATCAATGGGAACTCGAATCTTGCCCATGAACATATCCTTGATAGCTATTAGTCAACCTAGAAACATCGCGTAAGGTTGGGCCGTGGCAGTGCTTACCGTTGTGTACCTAGGAGAATCAAAGCTGTGAGGGCAAGAAGAGGGAGTATTATGACAGGGAGCCATGCAAACTCCAAGTGACTGCTGTTTGGCCTATTGGGGCCCTGAGCTGAGGCGGGGATGTTGCTACTGGTAACAGCCATGGCTTGTTTGTTTAAAGGCGGAGGATACATCAATAGGTTTATCCCTTGCATATGGGCATAACCTTCTAATACATCCCTATTCCGTGCAGCATAACGTGTTATCGCTAGCCTGGGTCTAGTGCGTATGTTGAGCAGGACTAGTCTGTTTCATGGCATGATATCCTTTCCATGTCAGTTTATGTGCATCATACAACATTATCAAAGCGTCATGTAGAACTTCCGTTAATTAAAATCATAATTTGAGTTTTGCCATGTCCACATGATCTGATTGTCGAGAGGGTGTAAACCAGATTCCTATAGAAATCAACTGGTATTCGTGGTGTATGAGGGTCATTGGTCGCCAGCAGGTCTCTGTCAGTCAGCAATCAGAATCATCAGATCATGGTGGTGCTGACATGACGATACCAGAGAGATTATCAAAGCGACGCTATATCACCCCCTGCGGGGCAAAACAATACTAAAATAGTCTGCTCGTCTTCAAAGAGGCAGAGCATATCAGTATTGTCGTTTTATAAAGCACAGCTCAAAAAGAGTAAATGCGCCCTTGAAGTCAGCAATAGACTCCGACAAGTATCTCAACCCACGTCTGTCATGTCGCCTTTCACTGTGGGCGACTACCTCGCAGAGAGGATTGCCCAACTCGATGTTCATCATCACTTCATTGTTCCAGGAGATTATAACCTTATTCTTCTCGATAAACTTGAAGCGCATCCGTCCTTGACAGAGATTGGGTGCACCAATGAACTCAACTGCTCCCTTGCCGCCGAAGGCTACGCCCGTGGCCATGGAGTTGGTGTCTGCATCGTGACCTATAGTGTTGGCGCCTTCTCGGCCTTCAATGGCATAGGCAGTGCTTACGCTGAGAACCTGCCTGTCATACTCATCAGCGGATCTCCCAATACCAATGACGTGAGCCATCATATACTACATCATACCCTGGGAGAATATGATACGACGTATCAACTTGAGATGGCTAAAAAAATCACTTGCTGCGCTGTTCGCATTCGTCAAGCATCCCATGCCCCCGGACTGATCGACCGAGCTATTCGAGCTGCCCTTACACACCGAAAGCCCGTCTACATTGAGGTGCCAACTAACTTGGCTGGGGAAACTTGTCTCCGTCCTGGACCCATTAGCTCTGTAGTCTCGGCTGTGTCAAGCGATCGGCACTCACTCGACGTTGCTGTGGCCAAAGCATCCGAGTTTATCAGCTCCCGGCAGAAGTGCGTCATTCTCGCCGGGCCAAAGGTTCGAAGAGCCATGGCACAAGACGCACTGCGTCAGTTGGCGGAGGCAATTGGGTGTGCGGTTGTGCTACAGCCCGCTGCAAAGGGCACATTCCCTGAAGATCACGCTCAATTCGCCGGCATTTTTTGGGGCCAGGTCAGCACGCTTGCAGCTGATACAATTATGAACTGGGCAGATGTCATCATTTGTGTCGGTGCCATCTTTACAGACTACAGCACTGTTGGATGGACGGCCTTACCCAGTGTACCCCAACTGCTCGTCGACATCGATAGTGTGACTGTAGCGTCTAAACTATACTGCAGTAATGTCCAGATGAGTGAGTTCCTGACCAGGCTCTCAGAAACAGTCTGCTGGAACGATACTACTATGGTCGAGTACAACCGCCTCCGCCCTGATCCAACTTTGGGAGAGCCCTCTGGCGGGCCCGAGAGACTGACAAGGAAGGAGATTGCTCGACAAACACAGGTTTTGATCCGCCTCAATCCTCAGACAGTCGTGTTTGCCGACACTGGAGATTCATGGTTTAATGGGCTCAAGCTCAGCCTCCCGTTCGGTGCTGATTTCGAAATCGAGATGCAGTGGGGTCATCTTGGATGGTCTATCCCCGCCTCCTTCGGCTATGCCCTCGCAAGGCCTCAGAAGAGGATCGTGGTAATGGTGGGCGACGGGGCGTTCCAGATGACAGCTCAGGAGGTATCCCAAATGGTTCGCTTCCGAGTGCCCATAATCATACTGCTCATGAACAATAAAGGCTATACTATCGAGGTGGAGATTCATGATGGACTCTATAACCGCGTTCAGAACTGGGATTATGCACACCTAGTCGAGGCATTCAGTACGGATAATGCGAAGGGACGCGCGCTTGGTCTGGAAGCCCATACGTGCGAGGAATTTTCCCAGGGTCTTGAACGGGCCATGGCGCACACGAATGGCCCAACGCTTATTGACTGCAATCTTCATCAGGATGACTGCAGCAGAGAGCTGATTACGTGGGGGCATTTCGTGGCGGCTGCCAATGCACGAGTACCGAAAAAGGAATAGCACTTGCTAGGAGCTATGAGACTGATATAAACTATAGCTTCATGCCTTTAACTCAAGCTAGGAAGGGCGTAGGAACTTGTGATTTAGTGAGTAAATAGAATGGGTTCCGAACCTATCAAGGTTTAGGGCTATTCTATGACCAACGGTGAGGTTTTATCTTTTAAACGAAACCTGCAACTAAACTCCATCTTCCCTAGTTCAAATAACCAGAAGTCATCTACTCAATTAACGGCCGCGGTTGATTTGCATACATGCCTCAAGTTACACCTATACGTTGGTCACTATCGAGGCAATTGAAACGGCTTGGAAGAACTTCTCGGCACCAGAAAACTACTAACCCGAGATCAACATCAAATTCATGATCTCCCCTCTTTACCGGATAGACGATCGATGCCCCCTTGATCTATGTGGGACCATAACAAAGCCTCTGAAACCATGCAATACAGCTGTCAACCCGAGCCGTCAATTCTTGTATCACCCTCCCGTCATCAGTCCCTCCATTCGGAGACCCTGTATTTGATTTCGGTCCCGATTTCACTTCCAGATAGGCATCGACCACGCGGCATTGTCGCACAAACAAGTAAGAACAGAGCTGTGCCGCCAATGTCAACTGGAGATCCACAAATCCTGGCTTTATGGTTTCTTGTGCGGTATGACGTTCATCATCAGCGATATCCTGCAAGGCACCTAGTACGGCTTCAAAGCTGTCGAGTAACAACACATGACATGCAACCACTAGATGGTGCGCCACGTGGTTGTCGCTCACAGCCTTGTAGGTTCGGCTTCCGAGTTCCTTTTGAAGCGAGACTGTCGTCGTTGTGAATTCGGATGAACACGAAACCAACTCAACGATAATCTCCTCGTTACGTAGCTCATCTTTAGTAGTCGAAAGAGAATTTAAAATGCTGCCTTCCTCGTCCGTGTCTTCAGAAGGGTTGAAAAGCCATGCCATGACGAGCTTGAACACACCGTCATTGAGCAGCAACGGAGGTACACATCGACCAGTATCCCCCTGTTAATAAGAGATCCTCCGGTTCTTAAATACTTCCTGGATTTTATTGGAAAGGGCTTGGACTCCAGATATGAGGCGGCCAAGTGCAATTGTGGGGTTCGTGAAACGGCGAAGTGGCAGTTGCCTCAATTGCGACGAAACATTGACTGAGGCCAAGTTCCAGTCGCCTTGAGGTTCGGGCACAAACGAATCCTGTAGATGTAGAGCATTTTCATCACCCGTCTCTATGTCCATGTGGGTGTTGGACATCCAGGAGAAGCCAATGGGATGATATTGGCCATGCGTAGTGTCCCACGAACAAACGCCCCGCTGCAACGCATGATTTGACCATGCTTCAGGCATTGGTTCTAGGTAAGGTCCCGGGGCTAAGATCGGGTCCGACGCAATTTGGCATGGATCAATGGTTCCAGAAGTTCAGGCGTGGCTGACAGCTGAAGACTATACGTCATTCCAGGTTCCTGGATACTCGCACAGTCGTACTCCTCGGGCGCAAGCAGTTGCACAACCGTTTCCCTGCGACTTATTGGAGGCATAAGCACCGTCTCGCCCTTGTAATGGTGCAAACTCGGACGTCCCTTGGGACGGCTAAGACTGTACACGCACTGAGTACCATGTCGATAACAACGACTGCAAGCTCCCGTTCTGCTTGTTCTGGCAGGAGTGCATCTCAGCTTTTGGCTATGACATCTATCGCATGACTGCCGGCGTGAAGGTGAAGTCGTAGGCGGACTTGGCGGGGCGAGGGGGACTGATAGATCAATTGAAATGGCGGTTGACGACATTCTGCAGTGATGATGACTTTTAGGAAATCAATAGCTCTACGAAAAGAAGTAGGAGCTGAATGGGCTTTAGTAGGATATACTGGAAGCATACTCTGAAGATAGATGAGCTTGGTGGATTTATATAGAAAATCCTGTTCAATGGCAACTTTCCATTCACTCGTTTGTACGTAATGCAATGTCAGATTCCAGAATTTTCTTCTATCTCTCCGAAACCCCGAATGCAGATAAGCAGCCACTTGCCCGCCACCTTCAGCATCTAGTCCACCTTTCATTCCCTGCTTGTATGATATTTCATTCAAGGTTCCAGGCTCAAGAACAAGGGTGAGTTACTGTCTGACTTGTGATCCTAGTATCGATTTTTGCTTTTGACAATGGACAACGGGGCACACGCGTTCCTGGTATGTGAGAATCTGATGTCGTAAGTAGTCTCAACGTTGCCATGGCCCAATGTCAAGGGCAATGAACAGTTGTGAAACAAAGAACGGTATAGCATGTATATAGTGCTGCAGCCTGTAATGCATAACAGAGACTGAGGTTTCTGAAATTCAGATAACTAATAACTATCTCATTGATCAGGATAATGGTAGTTAATTTAGGGCGTAGGAAGTATTAGACTCTAGGTAAATATTTAAAATAAATATCACTACCCTAAAGCAAGACAAGTTCAAGGAATGGGATCTGCAGCTAGCTGATAAGAACCTGATAAGCGCTTATCGATTGGCTTCGGTCACTCTTATCTCTCCTTATCCCTTATCGATAGCATTATGTATTCTTCTCTGTCCAAGGCCGTAGGCCATCAAGAAATTTAGTATGGACATCCCCATCACCGGTTATCCTCAGCACCTCCTTATACTCCTCCTCGCCAAGGCACTTGAAGAACAGCAGAATACCCGCCCAGATGAAATCAGCATAGCTCACCACATCCCCCAGCAAAAATGGCCCGGACTTATTCTCCTCAAGCAAGGCCGTGATCTCACGTGCAAAGGGCTCCGCTCTGTCAAATGCTCCAGGGGAGTGCTTTTCCCCGTACTCATAGAGAGGCATTCCTACGTCTTGCAACCGTGTCTGCAGAAAGAATTCAATGCTCTTTTCGCCAATAATGTTTTTGGCGACGCCGGGGACATAAATTGGGACCATTTCAGTCATGAATTTGATCATTGATGCTCGAAGGCGGTCTTGCATTGGATTGCTCAGATGTACACTTGGTTCAGGGTACTTTTCCTCGATGACGTCGGCGATCTTGTAAGAGTCCATTATGTATGAGCCGTCTGGCATTTGAACGGCTGGGCACGTGAAGGGTGCGCTTCCTTGATTTGGGGTTACACTAAGTACCAAATCGTTACTGAATGCTTGATTGATGTGACTTGACTTTGTACTTACTGTCCACTGAGGCGCTCCTTGATCTCGGGGTATTCGAGCTACGCAGGTCAGCAAATCGCAGCATGGTAGTTTCGGTAGCTTACCCATTCGGTCTTATAATCAAGGCCTTTGTAGTTGAGAAGCAGTCTCGCTGCAGCTCGTGTTAGCGCTAAATTGAGCCCGTAATTATGGAGACTGACTTCTCCAGGTATTCATGGACCAGCAGACCTGAGGCGACCTGCTGGGTATGTCGAAGAAGGTAAGTTTGCTTTCGGACATGCTGCTGTTGGTTCCTGTCTTTCGATATGCGATGCTGGTCCTCATGTATGTGTTCAATGCCAAGGGAGCCCCCCGGAGAAAATCGAGGGAATTGGCTGGGTGATAAGGGACGGTAGGATATAAATAGTAACAGACTCGTTATCGTGTGATTAATCAGCGGGCCAAACACGCACCAATGACATAGCGACATTATATCTTGCCCTCGCGCGATGGATGCTAGCATAGGCCTCCAATGCCAAAAGCAGAAGGTGAGAATGGTTCGATATTGGATGTACAGACAAAAGTGCCTATTATCCAGCATCTATTTATAGTGCTTCTTAAATTTCATGCAATAGAATTCCTATACATATACACATATATAATGTTTGTATTTCCCTGTTTAGGTTACATGTCCCCAAATTACATTCTCAAGATGCGTCTGCGCAGATGACAAGAACTGTAGCCACCTCGGGTGTAAAGGACTCTCAAAACGGGAAAGTATGAGCTGGATGTGTGCATAATATAGTGGGCCTGTCACTGACTCCTTGAAGCTCTTAAACGACACTTGAGCCATCGTCAGGGTTGAGGTTCTATCGGTAGATAACAAGAGGGGTTATACTTACGGATCAGCAAGCTCGGAAGCTTCCAATGAGCCGAGAATTGCTCAAGCTGGAGCAGCAGAAGAAGTTCACAATTTTCAATTTCAGCTATGAGCTGCGTGTTCGTACCCTCAGTATACTTCTTGTGAATGTCCAAGAAGACAAGCGCCGTCAAGCTGATGAGCGAAACTGCCGGGTCCACGGTGAGAGTATAATTACTATCCCACTTCTCTGCAACCCCAGATATGTTCTGGCAAGTCTCCAGAACACGCTGCCAGCTAAGTGTCCAATCGTCCCCTTCTGGAAGATAGTAACAGCTTGCAAGGGCAGCCAGGAGTTGCGCCATATGCAGTTGAAGCACTGGGACTAATCTCGCGTGATGATTTATATTTGACTCATTCATGAAGGCGTTTCTTCCTGGGTTCAAGAAGTTCCGTGGTAAAGCTAAACGTATTGCGGACAGCGTACGTTCTGCGTCGAGTAGGCTCGCCGTGAGGATCTCGTGAGGAACCAAGTAGCGCATACTCATTGCTCTTCCAAATTGCCGCAAGACAGTGACGGCGATGAGATGAATGTTGAAGAGTAAGCTGCTTTCGCTACCGGCCTTGACATACAAGAGAAGGTCGGGAAGACCACGCGGATCATGAGGTAACCGGCATGGGGCAACAAGTCCTTGAGAAAGCTGACTCTGGGGATTAAGAGACGTATTGACAAGTCGTTCATCGATTTGGTAAGGCGTACCCGATGAGAGGTTGGCGTACGAGTCAAGACGGTATACACACCACCAAACGAGTCTCCAGTTTTGAAGATCCGCGTCGCTCACATTGGACCATTCTGGGGAGACCGATTGGATTATGTCTAGACGATCAAGGCCCATCCAATACGCAAGCCTGACGATCTTTCCTATTCGTACCCAGGCCTGCTGGCCGGGAAATTGGTGAAATTCATAAAAGACGAGAAGGCAGAACTTGCGAAATAGATCGAGACTTGGAAAGTCACCGGCTGTATCTTCTTGAAGAGTTGTGTTGCTGAGAATTAGGTCTATACGGCCGTCGAGGTCAAAGCTAGTGGATGCAAATCTGAAGCCGAGGAGTTTGGCTGTGATGAGAAGCAGAGCTTCGGTGAGTTCAGGGCTGCATGTTGATAGAGTATCCTTGTTGTTCGATGCGGCGGTCTCGGAGAATAGTGGTATGGCTTCATTAATGGATTTGAAGTACTCATCGGCCCTGACATGGTCAGCAAGGAACATATGGTAATACCCATAGTGTATGGACTGTATGGTAATGCAGGATCGTCTCTTACAGATAAGCTTCCTCGTCGGGTAAGATGTTGGGACGCTGTGTTGATTGACTGCCAGAAGATGTATGAGAAGTGACAAGGGTATCAGGACTTTCAGAGGGTAGATCTGAAACAACTGGAATCGAACCATCGTCTTCAAGGATCGAATCGGCTTGCAAGGTGGCTTCTCCTATGTCATTAAAAAGTGATTAGATGCCGCCTTGTTTAATCAGCAAGCAGACGTACGTCTCTCACCGGAATGCCTTCTCTCTCGGTTGTGAGTGTTCCGTGTTGCCCTTGGTACTCGACCGGAACCTGGAGCTGGTCCAGGCCGACGACGTGTCGTAGAGTAGTTGCATACCTTACCGCGGCTTAGGCAGCGGGAGCATGACGGCTGACCTAGATCGCCTGTAACGGGTCGGTCGCATCAGTACTGGTGACAATGATTTGCCGGATTATCTCACATCGGACTTTAGAGCTGAGGCACGGAGATTGTCAGATGTTGTAGCACCGAGAGTTGATGCGGGGTCCACGAACCGAATGCAGTTGTCGCAGACTCTGGTGCTCAGCCGATGAGAGGGAGCAGCGCCGAATGTTCCGCCGCCTGAAGACGGCGACGCAGACATTGCGGAGAACCGGAAAGAGTCTCGAGTAGAGGCCAGCGATGGATACGCCGGTCGTTTATGGATACTCTTAGACAGAAGGCCGATGCCGACGTAATCAGGACATCGGAGGTAATGAGAGATGGTCGAGAATGTGGATTCACAAGATGCTCCGAACAATTATCCATGCAGTATTTCCGATGACTAACCAACCTCGGCACTGTTCGTGCAGCTAATCCCGCGTCGGAGGATCTAAAATGTTCAAGCTTGAGATCTGCCGTAGCTTGCAGTTCCCCGCATTTTAGCACACTAGAACAAGCAGCTTACCCAAAACCCATGTTGAGTTGCGAAAAGATGTATTTAAGCATTGGTATCAGAGATGAGTTGTGGATTGACAACTTGCCTTGTGATATCGTACCGCCATGGCCAATTTTTCGGTACTTATCAAGTTTGAGTCTGAAGAGGACGGGGAGGCATATTTCGCCGACCTTGGTCCCGATGCTCAAGGCCCGCCTGCTCTCGGCATCAAGGTTAGCGCGGTCAAGTCCTTACAGGGCTTGACTGAGAAGCATGAATCCAAAACAGTGACAATTCACCGTGTTAGTATCTCCGTGCTATGCTTTGGTGAAGCCGTCACAAATCTGCCTCCTCTACTAACCAAGCACAGCTCTTAGCACCACTGCCGAGGGATGATCTACCTCTGTACTGCGTTGGCCTAAACTACCGCAGTCACGCCAAAGAAGCTTCAGTATGTCAAAATGAAACAGACAGCCCGTTTTGAGTCAATCGCTAACTGGTCTATAGCTCACTCTGAGCTCGGTCCCTCCGCTTTGGACTAAGCCAGCTGCATCTCTAGCGAACCCAGATGAGGACATCCCACTCAACGACTTTTGCGCAAAAAGCCTTCCAGACTATGAAGTAAGTCACTAGCATGAGCCGATATTGCACTGCGTAATGCTAATTGCACTCAAAGGGCGAGCTCGTATTTGTAACCTCCAAGCAATGCCGCGATGTTTCTCCCAAGGAAGCCAAGGACTATATCCTAGGGTACACGGTTGGCAACGACATATCTTGCCGCATGTATCAGCTTCCCAAGCACTCAGCCGGTCAATTCTTCTTCGCTAAGGCCTTCGACAAATTTGCGCCCATTGGTCCTGCATTGATCAGCCCAGCCATATTTGGTGATGGTTCAAGCTTTTCTGTAGAAGCAAAAGTCAATGGGGAGATTCGGCAAGTAGCAGAGTTCAAGAAGGACATGGTGTTCTCGCCGGAGCAGATTCTCAGCCATATGAGTCAAGGTAATCCACTGTTACGCACGAGCAGGATCAATGCTAATAGATGTGATATAGGAACAACCATACCGGCTGGTACAGCGGTCATGACGGGAACTCCAGCTGGAGTAGGTGCCTTCCATAGCCCCAAGGTATTTCTCAATGATGGTGATGTTCTCGAAGTCACTATGACACGGGTTGGAACATTGAGAAATGTTATCAAGTTTGAGTAAGCATCGTTCGTTCACCTATGAGAACCTGGCACGAAAAGCTTTGCTAACTCAGCCCTTTGCAGAGTTGGACTTTTGACGCGTCTGATAGTCTCGGTGCAGAGAGTTGCTATCTTCTTGTTCAGTAGATTTATGTAGAAGTTATTTATAGACATTTGTTGTTCTTGTGAATATAGATGTTGCGTCTTCATCCGTCGAGCTATTCTGTGGCCAGTTCCATCATTGAGAGGGCTCTTATGTGTTGGTAGACCAGATAACTGAGGCTTTTATCGTGCCAAACACAATGATTCTAGTGCTGACATTTGCATCAAGATGTGACTGAGCACGTTGTCATACCATCCTAGTACTGGGAGTAAATGCATCCAAGTCCACAGTTTATTCGTCGGAACAACTAAGAAGCAAAAGAAATTTGCCAAAGGCCTTTAGCTATCAACAGATCTTAGATAACTACATAGTACGCTCCTCACGCTTCATCCTGTGAACTATTTCTTATCCCCAAACCCAACAAGACGTCTCAATGATCCCAGAGATCTGACCAGCCCAGAATAGTCAGAAGCGCAAGCAAAGATAAAGAAGTCAGGTCGGATAATCGCAAACTTGGTGCCACTCCCAAGACGCTTACCAAAGACCGAATTGTCATATCCGTTCGCCATGTGCCCATCAGCTGCAGCAATCTGCGAAGGCGAACAGACCATGGGATGCCCAAGCTCGCCATTAGTATCCGAAAGTGTCTTTTGACCATGCGATGAGCCACTCCAATGGGCATCGTAAAATACAATGGCATCTTTTGCGATAATGGATGAGAGTCCGGCTTCTTGGACTGCAGCCGTTGCTTCAGCGTGCAAGCGTAGCTGGTTAGCTGGGTTTCCATCGCCCATTACAACTAGAGTGAAGATCGTACTGCCCTTTCGTAAAAGGCCATCTGATAGGAATGATTCTGCCTGGCCCTTCGATCTCATGTGTATCTGAGGCAAACGGGAGCCACCGGTTCGCCCCTTGACAAAGAACCCGTTTTCAACATTTGAAAACCCCTTCTTCTCCTTATAATGCATATAATCTACATACCGAAACACAGAAGTGCCGTGAAGCAACATCAAAAGCCGGAACAATAAACGTTGCAATAAAGAAGGTTCATTGTTGCAGATGCGGCCGTTGATCATGGAGAACTGCGCCGCGTCATTGATGCTCTGACGCCGCTCTGATTCCCAGCACTTGAGCAACTTGTCGTGGTTTTCGGGCTTGGAGTCAGGGTGGAGCATTAAAGCTAACCTCCAGGCAAGTTGGTGAGCGTCCCTGACACCACTGCCAATACCTTGACCGGCGAAAGGGGGAAAGACGTGGGCTGCATCGCCGATGAGGATTGTGCGGCCACTGAACCAGCGGTTAACAACCTTGTGAACGAAGTGGAATGGTCGACATCGCAGGATCTCGATACAATCTCGTGGATACTGCACAGGGCCGTTGAACCTATGCTTGCGGATTTTGTCTTGCTCAAGAGTGATCATCGGCGTAATGTGCTCCCAGAGTAGCTCTTCCGAGTTATCTTTAATGAGTGACTGACCTTGAGCAAACTCATGACGCCAGAGCCTTTCCTCATAAGGTCCAAATCTTCCAGAAGCAGTAGCCTTCCCTGGCGGGGTACAAAAGTGCCAACCGATCGGCCAGAATAGATCATATACCTCTTGCGGCGAGTAGCCAAACTCCCATAGTGGAAAGTCAGGATGACTCTCTGGGGTAGGAAGTTTCATCTTCAGGTTGGCGGCTATCCATGTGCCGCTGTAAGGATAAAGACCGTCTTGCTGCTTGATGCCGACAGTTGGTTCAAGGAAGTGTTTTCGTACGATTCCAAGTTTCCCGTCGGCACCGATGAGCCATTCTCCTTTGATTTGTTGGCGTGTCCCTTGGATATCCTTGAATTCGATCACTGGTGGATCTTGTTCAGACCGTGAGACCACTTCACAGGAAGGGCGAAATGAACAGTATTCCGATTGGTCAATAGCCTTTCTCAATGCAATCTCTGTAATTCGTCGTTAGAAGATGGAAGATATACATCAATGGGGCCTAGAGTCGTTTACCTAGACGCGGCTGCATCTGCAGAATGCCTTCAGGCAGGGCTTGTTCAAGACTGTTGATATCCCCAACGGGGATTGAGAAGAATGACGGGGCATTAAACGCGCCGCGATGAACGTTCACATGGGGAATCTCTATGCAAATCTAGATTAGTACCTAATTTGACTGTACGCGGAATCATTTGCTTTGGAAGAATGTGGACTTACTATGACCTATGCCCGCTAGATCTTTGATCCCTAGACTGTGTAGTATTCTGATGGCATCTCCTGTGAGGAAAACGCCTCTAGGATCTGTGGTGACCTCTGGTTCTTTTTCAAGAATGACGGACTAGCGAGAGTACGTTGTTAGTGCGGAGTATGAGGGTGCTGCCTGTCGAAATAGTGGCTACTGACATGAATCTTTAGTCGGGCGAGTGACAGTCCCAGGGCAAGACCTGCTGGTCCACCCCCAACAATAATTACTTGTGTTTCTTCCATTATATGCGGTAGTGACGAGTGGATATTCGAGAAATGCATGTGGTCAGTTGTGTCTATACCGGACCTTGCATCCCACTCTGAGGACTTATATGGAAGGTAGTCGGGTCCATGGCAGAATGCGAGTCGCCGCTATCCTCGGTATCCCCAGACTCCACTGAATTTCCCCTGTAGCAAATACTTCGAACCACTGAATGCGGGGTCCACGCTCACATTGAGTTTGGCTTTCGGAAGATTCGTGGACTGCTTGAGTTCCTCCGCCGCTAGTTTGTAGATCCTCCGAGCGCCTTGTGTTGAGAAGATAACCAATAAACAGATGCCATTAATCCATTACTAGAGGACAATAGGCAGTAAGCAGCTTCGTGTGTCTACTCTTATCCTAGACCGCCTTCCCCTCTACTTCCATACCTACGAGTCTCATTAGCGGCTGTATCTAATTCAACGAGCTCCTGGTAATACCAGCACCCTCCCAATAGAGAACAGCTCAATACCCTCTAGATAGATACTGGTGTCTTATCTAAATGACTATCACTCAATACAGCTCTGGCATTATCTTATAAACTTCTTTAGGAAATAAACCCAGGCACTTGTGGCCAATAAGGGCAATGGCGTAAAAAACACCCGCTTTAGGAAAGTCAATCCCCTTAATTTAACGCTTATAATTGGCCAACGGTACAGTTGGTAGCGTTGTTATCGGAATACTACATTTCCGTATTGTCTAGAGTAAACTGTACCTTCTTGAGGGAGAAAAGGTATCAGCAGTAATAGGCTTAGACGATTTAAGGCCTACTAATTTGCTTTTTGCAAGGGATAGAATGCCCAGAAGCAAACCTTAGGCTCTACCCGAGTATATCATGACGATAATGCATATACAAAAGAGCGAATCTGGAGTTAAACGCCAGAAGGGTATAATTATTATTAAAAAATCCCGAAACCTATGTCGCCAGTATACAATTCAAGTAATTATTATCTCCTTCCCCACAACATTGTTAAGCTCTCAAGCCTCTCTTCGCCTCTCAAGCTATGTTTAGACTTATTGATATGTCTCCCTATATTCTCTCTGGCACTCTCTTCGCCTTAGCGCTGCCTCTAGTCCTATTAATCAGAACATTCTTATCCTCTAAATCCAGCGCAGACAAGGTCTCTGCCAGGCTCTTCAAAACACCGAAAGGATGGTGGACTGATACCAAACGCTTTAGTGTTGAACAGCGGGCCATTTTCAGCCAGGTATGTCCTTAGACTTTATGTGCTAGATTTTATTTGACCAAAGTAGAGCTGGATTTGTGTTGGCCATCGCAGTCGTTTCTCAAAGGCTGGCGACTATATCGCATTTGAGATTGCCGGCTTCAAACTCCTCCTTATGCTAGGCAAAGACGATGTGGTACGAGCTTTTCACAACGTCTGTCGTCATCGTGCATTTCCAGTTACTAGAAAACCTTCTGGTTCAGCGTCCATACTTGGCTGCAAGTACCATGGGTGGAGCTACAATAACAAAGGAGAACTTACAAAGGCTCCCCACTTTGAAGATGTGGTTGGTTTTGACAAGAGCCAGAATGGCCTTTTCCCTGTTCATACCAAGATTGATGATAATGGATTTCTACACATCAATCTGAACAGCAGCCCAGAAGCAGGCGAGACCAAGCTTGAGAGGAGGAAGGTTATCGGAAGGCCAGCACCTACTTGCCAGATCCAACAATATCTTGGATCTTGGGAAGTAAAAGGGAAGTTCAACTGGAAGGTTCCTGGTAAGTGTCTTGATTGGCTAGCACCAAATGCGACTCATATTCACAGAGATCTAGGGAATGCCTTCGACAGGGAAATATCATCCGCCCACCTTAAAAGTTCTTTGGGGCGCTTGTTCGGCCCTTCTGCAGCTGGAAAGCTTCGATTCAGCCCTCTCACCACCGTCTATTCGCATAAGGGAAACCCTATTTGGTATCAACTCACGTATTCTCCGGAATCTGTCAGAAAAACCACCGTACGATGCGACGTGTACTCAATGTCAAAGCAAGATAGCTCCGACTTTGAGCAACGCCTGAAGCCTGATCTGGAGCTTGATATCAATTCGATTGTACGAAGCCATGAAGAGTTGCATGAAAAGCTCGTAAGCTCTACTCACTCACTCTATTATGGCGGAGGTAGGTCGCGCGCGCACGTCCCGGTAATTATAGAAGACTGAATATGTGCAGATGAGTATGCTTTATTGGCTGATATAGTGGATAAACACGCCAAAAGAGAAAGGAGCGAAGGGGCAGAGATCAAGCCAGCTGCAGTTAATCAGTGTCGAAGTGATGGCTATGCAAAAGCCGAAGGAAGTAAGTTAAATATCACTAAGCTTCTTACTACTGTATAAAAATGGACATAACTGACATATCTCTACAGTATGCATGGCCTTAGAAGGGCTGGAGAACTCTGGGGATCTGGGATGGTAGATAGGAAGATGTAATCACTCTCGATACTTAATATACCCTGAATGAGGACAACGATTGTGATGCCTGGTGAGACTGTAGGCGAATTTAAATCCGCCATGCTTGGCCCAAAGCAAGGTATACTTTTAGTAGTAATGGTGATGCGATAATAGAGCTGGTCATTTGAAGACAGGAATATTGCCTATGACTACAGGACCGCCGTGGGTAGTCAGAGAATGTCTACTGTTCCTCATCATGGTCACATGAACTAATTTTGTGCCCATTCGCCCTGACAGTTTCGTAGTTTAAACGCAATACAGCTGTGGCTTTGGCCCTCAAGATGGCCTCAAGACCCAGGGCAGCAATAACATTTAGCTCCCCACCTTCAAATTAGTAGGATATTTGAGGTTCTATCTCAATCGTGAATAGGACACAAGAACTCAGCCTATGCTAAAGAGTAACAGTAGAAGAGATATTGCTATGGTACAAGCAGGATAGCAATAACGACAGGACATGACTAACACTTTGTCTATATTATGGTCTTTCATGTAGTCACAGCTCTGCTAACCTCCTTAGGCAGCGGATCGTGTTCTCTACCTCTATTGGGAAAAGCGATCCGATGCTACTGACCAATAACATGTCCGAACCTCAACTCCCTCAGCTCCCACCTAGCCGACCCCGCCTTGATCTGTGATTTTTCTCTGCACACCATGAATATGACATATACACTCAATTTATCGAGATATAGATGCATACCTAACCATACCGAAGTCCACGTATCAGAGTCTTATCACCTCAAAGGCCTTAGGAGTACATCAACTTATGCACCATATCATTGTTGTCGATTGAAAATGTCTTGTCCAAACACACTCCCTGCCTCATGGTACACCAGTAAGGCCATTGCTGGCTTAGAAAGGCGTGCTATATTCGACAAGGTATGATCGTATGTTGGTAATCCATTGGGGCAGCAACTGATATGCTCTAGACCTGGATCTATCTCGGTGTTATCACACGATGGTCCGCTGACGGCGAGGACTGTTTCTATGACATGGGGCAGTTCAAATTTGCCATTCGACGTGAGTCACAAGACTGGAACAGCATTCAAGTCTTTACAAGTGACGTACGAAATCGCTGCTATAGGCCGAAGTTGAATTCTGACACTCTCAGGGCACTCAAATGCGTCAACATATCACCCGGACCGGCCTCCTCTTTATAACTTTCTCTAGTTCGACACCCGAGTTCGACGAGTACTTTCCTGGTCTGGAAGATCTCATTGCGACAGTTGACTTCACCACGTTTCCTTTCAGAAGAAGCCTCAAATATACCGGCAAGTATAATTGGAAGACTCTCATCGATGGGTTCCAAGAGTGCCTCCACTGCTCCTTTGCGCACCCATCATTCTCCAAGATTTATGCGCCGACTACATACAAAGTCCTTAACGAGAAGTACTTCTCACGTCATCTCGCAGAAACAGATAAACACGACAGCCCGAGTGATGGTCTTTTTCTTTACTTCTTTCCCAACTCTACATTGAATTTGTATAGCGGTGGTATCTCCTCGTTCCGAACCTGGCCGACGGACGATCCGTCTCAAACTATCATGCAGTTTGACTACTATCACAAGTCACCCGTCGAAACGCAGGATTTTGAGAATTATTACAAATTCGCCCGAACTGTCGCAACCGAGGATAACGACCTTTGCGAAATGGCTCAGATGAACCTGAGGATGGGGGTTTATACTGAGGGCATACTGAATCCAAATAAAGAAAACGGGGTGATCCGTAAGTGGGACATATGATGATATCTCGCATGCTATGGTCAGTACTGATGTTTTGGTTGTTAGATTACCAGAACCGGGTTTTTGAAATGTGCCTGGCCGAGTTCAACAAGGAAACCACATCAAACGACAAGCAGAAAGTGATGGATTCAAGCTTGGTAGCAGTTCCGGAAGGGATCATCTAGTACTATCCCTACAAGACTTAGCGTATAGATGCAATTGACATCTTTTTGTTTACAAATTGAATGCTCCTCGGAGACCGTAGTGGTGGAAATCTTTGGTCTGTGGCCAAATCTCTATGATGGGACTCATTTCGACCGCTGTAGCAGAGAAACAGTCGCATGAGATGTTCTCCCGCGCCGCCTCTGGGGCCTGAATGTGCTCCTAGCTAATCAATTGCACCTGATTGGTCTGATGCTTGTTGCAGCGATCATTCTGGTTGGCGGTAGAAGATCCAGACTAATCTAAAAAAGGCCTCTCCAGGCCACATTGACCTATTGTGGATAGTTCCCAGATCCCCCCCCTCCCCCCCGCCTTCTTATCTACTCTCTAGTCTGGCCTGCATGTTCAAAGTCCCCAACTTCTCTGGCACAATAGACGCATTGCACAACGTAAAATCCTGATATACCAAGCAAGCTGCCAGAACGACCGACACTGTGTGAAGCCAATGATCAAACAGGCATATTTAAAATACCCGTAAAAGTCTAGACATGACACCTCCCGAGACATCTCAGCTCCGTCATCTATTACCAGCTTCCCCAGGAACGCAGGTGCATAAACCGTCACAAAAACGAGCACCAAACAAAAAAAGCCGAAATGGTTGTACAGGAATCCATATTGAAAGACATATAAGGCTCGATGGAGGAAGGAGCTAATTTCAGTCTAGGTTGCATTACATGCAAATCCAGAAGAAGAAAATGTGATGAGAAAAAGCCTTCCTGCTCCCAATGCCTTCGCCGGAAAACGGTATGCGGGGGCTATCACGCAGAGTTTAGGTGGAGAGAATTCGAGAAGCCTGAGGCAGGCAGTATATCGTCAGGGAATAGTAGCCAACCCGATCCTTTCCAGGGACATATTACGATGCTAAGGCTTTTGTTTAGATAGCAGGAGACGGCAACCCAGGTCGGACCAGCCCCATATCGAATTGCGAGCTTCCCATTTAGACGAAGCCGAGCTCCCCATCAGACGTGATTCTGATGATCATGGCGTACCGAGCGGTCTACTCATCCAATTCGAATTTCCGCCACAAGATCCTGTCATCTCGCAACCCCATACAGCCCAGACCCCTGTCGAACAAGGGTCTCGATGCGAGTTTGTTGACTATGGTACCAACTTTGATGATCTTTCATTGGAGATGGCCTTCGATATAACCGAAGACCTGGATGACCTTTACGAGATTCTTGCCGGTCCTGGTTCCTTCGATGCGCAACCAGTCCATCACCATATCTCACAGTCAGATTGCCCAATAATGCCTGGGGGCATCATAACGGGGCCACTTGACACTGAGCAGTCACAACTTCCATGTGTCAACGTAGTAAATGATGACATCTCCCTATCACCATTTCTGGGCACAAATCCTTCCATTCTAGTTGAAGGAACAACAGAATTTCAGGACTTTTGTAGAGATGCTGAGTTTGGGGAAACAGGTAGTGAAGATGATGGGCACTCTCCATCAAGTCCAAGGAGTCATCTCAGGTCGCCTGTCTACAGGGTTCCCCAACTCCATAGTGACTCTCCAGAGAACATCTCTGTTCTCTTTGATCGTCGCATATGCGAGGTTTTATGCATCAAGGACAGCTCAACCGGGAATCCTTGGCGAAAGATCGTCTGGCCCATGGCTAAGGAGCACACTGCGCTTTATCATGCAATCGCTGCCATGACATGCTTTCAGGGATTCAATAATCTCCCTCAACATCGAGCCATAGGACTAAAACACCTCAACCATGCAGTCCAACAACTCACAGTCATGGAATCTAGCGATTGCAAGCCTGAGGCAACTATTAGTACGACGCTGGCCGTGAGCCTCGCTCAGGCCTGGTGCCACCCTCGATCTTCTACAACCACGAGTTACATAAGGAAAGGAGCCGAGCTTCTTCGAAAGGCACTAATAGAACATCAGTCTTCCAAGCGTCCCAGAAATGAGCTGATTGGCTTAGGCTTCCTCTCAAATACCTGGATATATATGGATACCATAACGCGCGTTACATGCCATGACGGAAACGTCATGGACTTACCACTCATGTCGGATTGTAGCCTATTCAGTTCCACATCTTTGGGCTCCACGGTAGATCCTCTCATGGGATGCGCTGGGCCACTATTCCCTCTTCTTGGCGGCGTAGCTGATCTTGTCAACCGGGTTCAGCGAAAGCAGGACAAACTTAACTCACCAGTGATTGTCTCCGCGGCAGTCCGTCTAAAGACTTCGATCGAGCGATGGGAACCCTGCACTGAACAGGATGAAGAACCCCAGGAGACTCAACTATGTTCAAGCGCAATTGAGCTAATACAAACAGCTAATGCGTACAAGTGGGCAACTTTACTGCTTCTTCACCAGGCGGTGCCGGAGCTACCGAGACAAGTTTCGTTACAGGAAATGGCCAGAAAGGTCCTGAACCTTATAGCGACTGTACCAGAAGACGCTCATGCAGCCATTTTCCCCGTAATGCCGCTGATGATTGCGGGTTGCGAGGCTACCGAGATTGAGGATCGGAACTGGGTGTCTGAAAGGTGGGGAGTACTAGGTTCTCGACTTACCTCAGGACTTGTCAACAGATGCTTGGAAATTACAGCAGAGGCTTGGAAAAGACATGACAAGTCATCTAAGGCAACTCGTGTTGACATGGCTTCCTCTAGCCCTTCATGCTCGACAACGAAGCGGGAAATACATTGGATGAACGTCATGAAGGACTGGGGTTGGCAAGGTAAGTTGATATGTTGACGACACAAGAAAAGGGAAGCATATTAACACCTATCAGTTATGCTGGGCTGAGAAAGCCTTATCGCCAAGTAGAGTGGAAGCGGCATATGAGTTTTAAATCTTGTTGAATAGACTATAGTACAGAAATGAGTATGGTGTACACAACGAACAAGCCGAGCACCTATGTTTCCCCACGACTAAGATATTGCTACTGATTTTCCCACAACTAAGCACTAAGGCATATAACCTTCTTGGTCTTCAAGCCCTCAAAGGCCGTAAAGAGCTACCGGGGAGCTTCTAGTATTTATGAGGTCGAGGAGCAGAGGCTACATCTCCGGCAGAATAACTGTCGATCTTGACGTCGTACTACTTCAACTTACAGCAACTATTTGTCTCAGAAGAGCAGGTTGTTATTCCATTACCGACTTAGATGTAAGAAGTTAAAGACTTGCGCCGCTTACTTAGGTACATTGTGGATAAACAAGATAGCGAATTAACCGAGGCGTAAATCTACCAAAGTCTCTCCCAGAATCTTCGAAGCCAGTTCATCTGTTGCAAGCGTAGTCTCTCCTTCTCAATCGCAGCAGGATCTTCCCATACTTTGCATTCTTCATCAACTTCGGCCTTTCCAGTGACAAGATCTGCTTGAGAAGGATTTACCCATCGTGTTTTCTTAAAGAGCTTTCCGACAACAAACATCAACGGGCCAAATATGGTAGCGAAGTAGTAGGTTATCCACCCTTCAACATCAAAGGGCGAGAATGTGTCCCAGCCGATGAAGAGAAGAAATATACAGCCCAAGAAAAATGCAAAGTAAGCACCATAAGGTCTGAACGGTGATAGGTACGGCAATGAAGATAGCGGGACTGCGTCTGGCTGAGCCTTCAAGGCGCGATGCCACCCGATGAATGTTAAGAGCATGCAAGTGTAGACATAGACAAATCCACCCGTGGTAAGATCAACGAACTATTAAGTAGTGTCAGAATACCAAGTGTGAATAGAATTGGGAGATGCAAATTACCCAGTAGAAAACAGTAACAGATGAGTTTGAAACGACGAGGAATGAGAGGCAAGAGAGTAAAGTGACAGTCACAACTGAGTAGATAGGTACACCTGACTTGGTGCATTTCGCAAATACCTTGGGAGCGAGTCCATCTAAGCTATGATTAGCATACGGCTACATCCTCGTATCTGAAATGGACGTACCGCGAGCAAGCCCATACAAGGAGCGAGACGTAGAGTACAGGTACGCGTTTCCGCAGGACCTGCGGCATATAGTCAGCATATTCATGAAGGATTCCATTTAAAGTATGTATACTAACCAGCCGGAAAGTAATATGACAGCATTGATCACATCAGGTAAGCCATGTATACCGAGGTTCTGGATGCCGATAACCCAGGGCGAAGCTGCTGCTCCGGCATCCCCGTTGCCTATAGCATTCAGTAAACGCTCATCACGGCTTGAGCAGATGATTCCGACGGCAAATACTCCAACAACGTAGAAGAATGCCAGCCGATAGAATATTAAGCGAGCGACTCGAGGTATGGTTTTCCGGGGATTCTGGATTTCGCCAGCCGTGAGGCAGATCAGGTCGGGGCCGCCGATCGTGAATGCAGCGTAAATGACTACAGACCTGGATTCAAGAAGTCAACATTTGCGCAAGTGAAGATGATTTGAGTTGGCTCATATAGCTTACCAGAATCCGAGAAATCTACCAGCTGCTCCATCAGTATAATAGGCGTGCATGGCGTTCCCGTTTCCCCAGTATCGAAAGCCGTAAGCGTCGCCTCGAGGGTTCCCACCACACATGGTGATGAAAGTAAGCAAAATGAGGCCGATGATCAAAATGACTTTTGTTGATGCCATAACAAACTCAGACTCTCCATACCACTTGACGGCAATCACATTCAGGAGGAAGCAGACTACCAGAGCCATGGCAACCCATACACCTGCGTTGATAGAAGTATTCCCTAACGTTCCAAAGGTCAGAAGAACAACGAACGAACAGTTGAAAGGGCTTCACATACAATACTGCATCACGGTGGCCACAGCACTATATTCCACACAAACCAACATGACACCACCGTAAAAGTACGTCCAGCCCATCGAGAAGCCAAGAGCAGGATCGACGAAGCGGCGGGCGAGCTCAAAGATACTTCCCCGGATTGGAAGATATGCGCACATCTCTGCAACGCTGAGTGTGCATGGTAGGATAAAGAACAGGCTCCAAAATAGATACCCAAGTGATAAAGAAAGAGGGCCGGCTTTAGACAGCACACCACCAATGCCGACGAATAGCGCAGTGCCAATGCTACCTGCAATAGCCATTAGCTGCACGTGGCGAGGAGACAGCCCACGTTTGGTTTGCTCGTCGGTCATATAGATTGAAGCTCTTTGGATTGAACTCGTGTCGCATGCATTCACTGCTCCTGAGGTGTCAAGGGCGACCTTCTTGGAGTCATCTTGCTGTAAGATAGAAACCATCTTCTGCATGTAAAATAATGTTGAATATGGAAGTAGAATAGCTGATTCTTGGGAAAGTCCACGACTCAGGTCCACCGAAACTGTACTGGTTTATATATCTTGTTTTGCTCTTGTGCCTCTTGAGCAGCAATGGATTGGCTATGTATCAAAGAGTTATGATTTGTACAGGTAGTTGATGGCTAATCTAGAAGTAGGGAGGTTATCGTCACTATACGATTTAACCTAGTCTGTTCTAGGTTATGGAATCCACGGCCGCATGGATAAGGTCGTATCATTTTGCTAAGTTAGGTTAGTTAGCTAGGCGCAACCTGATAAGTCAACGGGCGCAAACGCGGAGAACATGCCGCTAAGCTCTGTAGACCATTGAAGATTACACGCTTATATCAATGCATAACTTGATGAATGTGTTGTTCGAGATCTCTGCTTGACCAGAAAATTCATCAGCACTGACCAATGAGGTAGTCGTCAAAGTCGACATATCATACATAGATCCTTATCTTAGGGACATACGCAATGCCATCATGTCTGTCATAACCACTGTCCGAGCCATAAGACTCGAAGGCGATCAGTACTCGACCAACACACAAACGGATGAGACGCCCGAGCAGATCTGCGCAACTGGTGGATATCCGGCCCCAAGTGTCCCCGAGTTCCAAGACCCTTACATGAAGCGACAGTGGCAATTAGAGCACATGGCTGCTGTCTTTCGAGTATTCGCACGCAAAGGCTTTACAGAAGGAACCGCGGGGCACATTAGTGTTCGCGACCCCGTGGAACCAGATACCTTTTGGATCAACCCGTAAGTGTACCTTTCTTCCCTTGTGCCTAGACTGTGATTTTGATCTTTGCTCAGTCTCGGCATACACTTTGGCTTGCTTAAAGCAAGCGACATGGTACAGATCAACGAGGATGGCCATGTCATTGGTGGAAATCGCGTCGCGGTCAATAAAGCTGGATTTCAAATACATGGAGCCATTCATAAAGCTCGGTCTGATATCAATGCTATTTGTCATACACATTCTCCTGCTGGAAAAGCCTGGTCAACATTTGGGCGTCCTCTCGACATCATTAACCAAGATGCCTGTACCTTTCTTGGTATCCAGGCTGTCTATGAAAACTTTGGAGGTATCGTTCTAGAGCGCGAAGAGGGGCAGAGAATCGCCGCGGCACTGGGCAAGAGTAACCGTGTTGCGATTTTGCAAAATCATGGTCTCCTCACTACTGGATCCACTGTTGATGAGGCAGGTTATCTGTTTACACTCCTAGAGCGATCTTGTGAGGTGCAGATCATGGTAGAAAGCGCCGGTCTTCCAAAGAGAACCATTGGGAAGAGAGAAGCAGAATACACTGCTAAGGCTTATCAAGATCCAGTAAGTACCTGAACAACTGTTTCACCATCTAATTGAACAAAGCATCAGGCTAATCAGACTAGAAAACCTTATATCTTGAAGCTCAGCCTGATTTAAATTATGAAGCTACTTATTCTGATAGATAATTAAATCTCAGTTAATAATATTGGCTTCTAAATATACTATTACGTTATTTTATAAATTGTTTTGAACCGGCCCGCACCGACGACACCAACAAATCATGGCACTACTGTTCAGCCAAAGCCGTGATATAACGCCTTACAAGCTGAGGCCGAAGCCACCGAAACTAGACATCGAATTCAGGAAATCTATAGCGGTTCCGCACCCGGCCTTAACAGTGTTATTCACTTCTGTAAGCTTATCCCAATTCCCTGCCAAAAGCTCCTTGGTGTCAATGTCCAAAATTTCATCTGATGCCTGATTGATAACCTGTCTTACAACACCCATGCCGTAGCGGAAGAGTTCGGCGGCTTCTTCTCGCTGCATAGGAGGCAGGGCAACAATAGTCTGGATAGCCTGATCTGAAGCATTGTCGAATCGGTCAGAAAAGCTTTGCTTGGCGGTCCAGCAAGCTTCGCTGATGGCACGACCCCAGTCGTCTTTACTGGGCTGCTCATTCTTGAAGCCTTGGATTGTATCGATGCATGTCCCGGTAGCAGTCTCAACATTCTGGACAGTGACTATATGGATGCCGGTAAGCTGAATCCTGACGTTATCTGGTACTGGATCGTATTTCTTATCCATTGGTGCCGCGAGATGAGCGTTCTCGACGGCCTCCAGAGAGTTGACTGATATCTCGAGACTTGGATCAGAGAGCGACATATCACGGATTTTCTGCTCCCAAGCCGGGATATTTTCGCTAGTGGAAGACATAGTGATAATTCTGGAAGATAGTGGGAGATAACAGTTTGAGCTTTCTGAGGTGAAAAGGAATACATGAGTAGTAATGCGCACTCTGGTGGCTTTATACCACATATTCTCACAAAGTCCACGAGGGAATTTCAGCTAATGTAAGGCTCCTGCAGCTCTTATTGGCTAGCTAAGGTCTCTGCGCTGATTTCAGCTTTCAGCTACAAGCCTCAATTGCAAATAAGACATCTCTATTGGCTAGCTAAGCGGGACAATTGGCTTCAGGCCGTAAAAGTGAGCGTTCAAAGCCATCGGACTTTATGCATAGCTAATGAAGTAAGATTCTGCATCATTGACAAGGACGGGTGGAACGAAGAGTTTATCAGCAAAATCGTATTATACTATCTCCCTTCCAAATATACTATGTAGGTATCCTACTTCCTTCTTCTCTCTTGTTCAGTCCCATGTGTCAGTGATCCAGTCTTCCGTTTCCAAGTTTGTATTCTCAATCATTATCAGCTCATCATTTAGGCAGAGAAGCGGGTGGCACGGCGGTTGTTGCGAGTACCAGCGTCGTTCTCATCCTCATCGTCCTCCTCATCATCGTTGCCATTACCGTTGGCGTTGTCATTGTTGTTGTTGTTTGCATTGCCATTGCTGTTGTTGCTTGCGTTGCCGTTGGCACCGCCGGCGGTGATATCATCAGTGGTGTCGTTAGTTGTATCATTGGTGGTATCGTTGGTGTTGTCAGTGGCGCTACCGGTACCAGCGTTGCCCGTGTTTCCAGCCTCAGTAGCATTTCCAGCATTGCCGCCATTGCCGGTCACCATCTGAACTGGAACCACACCGCCAAACGGGCCAGCACGAGCCGGGTTCTGACAGCGGACAAGACAGACGTTGTCCTCGCCTGCGACTGTTCCAGTACAGTTTTGATTGGCAGGAATGGAAGCAACGAGAGGGAAGTCTCCCATCTCGCCGTCCCGGTTGCGACCCCGCTCATTACCAGCGACATTGGTCGTCACCTCGATGTTATCCCAAGATGTACCGGTGCCGTCAGCATTGATCATGCAGGTGTATGGACCAGCACCGTCTGAATTGACTTGATGAACCGTCATCTCGAGGCTGCCACCGGGGTTCACCTGAGGGAGCTCGGATCCTGACTTGAGTCTTAGTATGTGAAATCATTATCAGCGTCAGTAGGCTTAGCTTACCTGTCTCTTCCATGATATCCAAAGTTCCCTGCTCGATGTTGTTATCACCGGCAGACAAGGTTTCGCCCACAGTATCAGCGGACTGGCCTCGGAAGCGGGTTGCATCTTGCTGGAAAGGGCGTCTTCGAGTTCCGTCTCGAGGAGTCGAAGTATCGACACCAAGAGCCATGCCAGAGCCACCGGCATCACCAACGGCGTTGGTGATGACACTGTGGGCTGAGACTGCTGCAAGATCGGCAGCGACGAAAAGAGCCATGAGGAGGTTCTTGATGGGAGCCATTTTGAGATTGTGAGATTATTGTGATATAGATTAAGAAGAAAGATGGGCAAAGATATGAGAGTGAACTAGTCAGAGACACTGGAAAAAGAGACCTGACCGGCAGGAAAGAAGTGATTAGAAAGGAAGTAGATGATGCTGATGCTAATTGTTGATGCTGATGATTAGACTCATTGAGAGGAAGATGGTCAAACTTATATAGAAAAGTCAACGAGTCTGTTTCCTCTTACGGCCATCTTAACAAACACATATATCACCACCAAAAAAGCAGCCAAGTAAAACACAAGACACTCTCGAGACATTCAACAGCTTCACGATAGCAACCTCAAAATCTGTAAAACATCACCAGACAAACATATCACGCACCGCACGGCTTCTTCACCTACGCTTTGACCGTTTCCCGCCCAGCCAAGACCCGGAATCCTCGTCTCCCGAAGAACACAGCCACGCTGTCAAACAAAACGTCAAACAGGCCATTGCTAAACTGCGATTTGCTCATTAACCATAAAACGCTTGCACTTAAAACACAGAAACTGCTTCTGAGCTGCGGACACGGGCCATGATCGGCAAACAGGTCGGCGAGAGCGGCATGTTTGTAACCGCTTCCAAGACCTCGTCTATCTTCTGAGGAGCCAATCGTATCTCTGCGTCGTCAAGTTCCGAGATCTGTGGAGGTCTTTTTGTCAAAGAGCCAATGAATTGTCGGGGAATGTGTTTTGGGGGAGAGACGTCGCAGGTGGTGTTTCAGGGGAGAGGGCTGAGCACACGGCCAAGAGGAGGACAAAACGGATATGGTGAAGATTCAAAACTGTTTGGCTATAGCTAAGCTAAATATTATGTCTATTTTTTGAAAAGTGTTGCATGTGATGGCGGCCGAAGGGTTGTGGAATGGGAATGACCCTGGTTGAGTTTTGTTCCCGGCCGAAACCCCGAGCGGCACTAACACGAGGAAGCGAATGTGGGGTATGATCATGACTCGAGTGAACTTAGCCTCGGAGGATTCGGGGTTCTGATTCACCCTAGAGTTCCTCCGAAGCCAATCTTGACATCTCGTGATGTTTAGTTATAGCGATAAAAGATAAAGAGTCGGTAAATAGATAAATGCTACTAATAAGAAATAATTTAATTCTTGCTTTTAGGCAAGTCTGATCAAGATTTCACAAGAAACCCCACTACCACGGACTATTTGAACAAGTTTTCCACGTTAATGTGCTGTGTTGACTACAAATGGATTGCTGAATTGTTTATCTTACTAGAACGCTCAGCTACCGGTCTTAACTGCGAATAACACATTTGCGAACAATTTTAACAATGAACATCGCAGCCAACTCTCAGCTTCAACTACGATGTGGACTGGTCCTTAAGAATAGGCTTGTCAAGACTGCAATGTCGGAAAAGATGGCCCATAACTTATTGCCATCTGCGGAACACAGAGCATTGTATAAGCGATGGACTGAAGGAGGATGGGCAGCTCTAATAACAGGTAAATTTCAGCGAAGAGCTTTATCTAACGTAAAGAACCTTGAGCTGACGATGTATAGGCAACATCATGGTTTCAGACAAGTACCTTGGCAGCAACGAAGACGTCGCAGTTACCGGGACGGCATCGAACTTGCTGAAGACCTGGTCAGAATGGACAGCCGTTGCCAAGAACCAGAACTGTCATATGATTGCTCAATTGTAAGCCCAGCACCCAAAGTGAATTCCAAGACACGTCGTGACTAATTGCGTCACTGTGCTAGAAACCATCCAGGACGACAATCGCCAATTGGAGCTGGAAAGAGAGGCATTCTCCCAAAGACAATCGCTCCCAGTGCTATTCCCATCAACCTTGGAGACAACATCGTTGCCAAGCTAATCCGCATGTTGGTGTTTGGTACTCCAAAGGCCATGACACAGTATGACATCGACGTTGTCATCGCGCAGTTCACTCAAGCTGCGCAACTGGCTTACCAAGCTGGCTTTCAAGGCGTTGAAGTTCATGCAGCCCGTGAGTCATAGAGCATATGAGTGAAGCATGTGTTGTTTACTAACTCGTTCTCATAGACGGGTTTCTGCTCTCTCAGTTCATGTCGCCCAACAGCAACCAGCGAGATGATGAATTCGGAGGCTCGACAGACAAGCGCGTTGAACTAGTTCTCCGCATTATCCGATCCATTCGAAGAGAAGTCCCGAAGACATTCTGTGTCGGTGTAAAGATCAATTCCGCAGACTTTAAAGACGAAGAGGGTATGACTCAAATGCTACGGCATATCGAGTTAATTCAGCAGGAGGAAATTGATTACATCAATCTCAGTGGCGGATCTTTCGAAGACCCTCAGATGATGAGCACCAACTCTTCCCTGCAGCCAAATCCTACCAGGTCCCGCTCGAGTATTCGTGAGGGTTTCTTCCTCCGAACGAGCGAAGAGATTCGCCGCAGGTTCCCTGGTCTTACGCTTCTTGTCACTGGCGGGTTCAGAAGCCGAAACGGTGTTGCTGGAGCTCTGGGTAATAACGCCTGTGATCTCATTGGACTTGGGAGGCCAGCTGTGAAATATCCAGAGTTACCGAACAAGATCATGTTTAATGAGGATATCAGTGACGACGAGGCTCGATTTGATGTGGAGTCTGCTCCCGGTGGTGGATGGTTGGCTTCAAAGGTCCGCTCTGTTGGAGCAGGCGCCGAGACTGTAAGTTCACACCTCTCATGGAAGCGAATTTTATCATCACTTAAGAGATACAGTTCCCTGACTAACAGCATCTAGAAATACTGGGTAGCCGCTATGAAGAACCTCTAATGCACAGGATACTCCACCCTGAAATTTGCATCATATGTTCTTAGAACTTACACATGCTCTGCGTGCCACCTCAGCCTAGTCATTTATTATAACATGGTGTCAGTATGATATGCCCAGGAGATAAACTTCATAAACAACTCTATCCCCCTTCTTCAATTGTTTTTTGGTCAGATAAGCGGGCAAGCTTTGAATAGAGGACCAATCATGCAACCACTCTGATCAGCTAAAACCTCAGATGAGCATGAGTAAATGCGCCTGGATGAACGCTCTTCATATGATTGAGTCAGTGCACTCTAGAGTCAATCACAAGTTCCCTATGACACCCTAGCGTATAGCACCAGCGTAAATTAGTAAGTCGGAGGTATCCATAAATCCTTGAGTCGCTGCTATAATTATAACTAAAGGCTAGTATCAAGCCGAAGCAACTATGCGACTAAAAGACCCAGAAGTGTTCCGGCCTATAATAGCAAACTTCTGCCCAAATCGTGCTACTGGGCTGGAAATAAGGTCTTCTGTGATTAAAGAACTTGAGGAGCATATTAGTGGTAAGATGCCCTTCTGTAACTGCGACTGTATACACAACAGCATCTCTCTCGTATTTATGAAATCCACCAGCATCGATCCACGATGCGAATACTTCTCATATCTTGGTAGGATAGTCTCAAGGATCCACGACACAACATGAGACTCTGGCACGCACAGCGCCAAAGTCACCAGAACCCAGAGAGGCCCACTGTCATACACATCGTAGCGGATAAGCTGTGCTGGGTCTAGTCCTTCGATCACCGAAAGCAGGTGAGCGACAACGGCGGGAACATGTGTTCTGGGCGCTCTAGGCCGCGTGGCAAGAACGTACATACTCAGGACTTGCGGCGATGTGATAACTAAGCTGATGGAGTATCGTAGATAGTCGAACGCGGCTCCAGGGATTCGAAACTGTAGCGGTGTTACATCTCCGATCAAGACCAGCCGGTCCTCAAAGATCTGATCAAGTGCAGAAGGGAAAGATGCTTGAAGAACTGGGAGCTGGGATTTGTCAAGACCGTTGCGCTACCCATGAAGTACCTGCTTAGTAGCATCAAGACCGTCCATCAACTCCTTGGTAGTGAGAACACATCCAGCCTCAGAAGACAGCTCCTCTGTGTAATTGAAGTCAAAGGCATGCGAGTACCATTGCCGGAAGTGACTTAGTACAAGACTCTCATCTATCCCATCACAAGCCGCGCATACGTGTAAGACAAGCCGATCTCTCATCGAGATTGCATTTGTAAGGGCAGATGCGACACCCGAAGAAAATTGCAGAGCATGAGACATCAAGACTCTGTCCCGGGTATCCGAAGCTCTACTAAGTTCGATCTCCAGGGGCCTAAATGCAAGTTTCTGTCTGTTTTTGCGCGCCCGCATGTCGGCCCAACTCTTCAGAAGAAGACGCCCTGTCGATGTTTGGCACAGCTCTTCAAAGGAAGATATGACAATGGCATCAGCACCATCCATATGGACGAAGCTGCCGTGAACACTCCCAGACTCCCATTCGAAAAGAACTAGTAAAAGAGTTACTGCAAGGTTCAGCTGGGGGGATTTGTTGCCATTGGAGGTTGTGTCGCTAATCGTTCGGATGGCTTCGTTATAGTAATTGATGGCGAGACGAAAGCATGACTGTGTCATTGTATCGGTATGCCTCTCCTTGATATGGCACGATGATAATGTAGGATCGCGGCGGAAGACACTCTGTTGGAATAAATTGGAAGCCGAGATGGCCATCAATGCAGGTTCGAGATAGGGATGATAGAACAGGTCAGTCAGCCAATTACCCATGAGGTGCATCAAATGTCCATGCACACAGCGATTGAAATGGTTTAGTAGATATGATTCATGGTCGAGTAGTAAAAAGCCCCTCGATGACTCTTGATGGTCCGCAGCGTGTGTTAAAAGCTGCTGCAAGTGAGAATCATCTACATTCGCGCCGTCATCGATCACGGCTCCCAGCCAACGATCCGGCTCGCTCAGGTAAGAAACGGATGTGGCAGGATTGAGGGCTGTAGAGGGTATTATGTTCTTTTTCGGCGAAGCTGTGCGCTTTGGCCGCTGTGGATTATCCCCAGTGCCGACTGAGGCAGGCAGCCATGTGAGCCGCAGGGTATAGCCGTCGCAATCCAAGCCGTTACGCGTGCAGTTGGAGCACGAAGGCTTGGTTAGATCGCACTATGGCCGAGAAGGATCCATCAGTTCGATTCCACGACGCTTCCATGGGGGTTTGGGATAGTCATGAGGTGTATTACGTACCTTGCGGTGCTTACGACGACAAGTGTAACAGCCATCGCGTGAACGGCATATTCCAGTCCTCTTGGGTCGAGGGGGGGCTGGCCCGTACATGGTCATTGATGGTGAAAGGACTTTACGCTCTGCTCTGATGAGTTACTGGGCTGCGTGAGCATCTGCCGCGATGGTGCTTGCGAAAGCAAGTCAGGTAGTGGAGACGTGGCCCCAGTCTGTTATCACGGCATCTTAGTGCAAGATTGATGGGTTGTGGGGTTTCTTAGTCGATTTGCTCGTTCTCGCACACCGCTTTCGGTATAGTCTACTGGTTTCGTGACGAATCTAGCCGTGACTGATCTAAGTAATAGGCTCAGACATAATCAATAGATCTTGTATTACGGAGTATAAGTACCCAGGAAGCCAACCTCATAGAGTCGTACATATGTTCAATCTCAAATCTTCACAACATGGCGCGCTCCAAAAATCCCTCAATCTATCTCCGCTTGGCTCCCCATTTTGATAAAGAAGGCGTCAGCGCACTCTCTGTACATCTCGAGATAGAGAATCCCTCTGTTCAAGATGGCCAACCTATCTTTTTGTTTGACACCTTTATGGATAACGTCCCTGGACATCCGTACTGCGAGAGCGACATCCACGCTTCAGATGATGACGGACCTCTGCCACTTGTCTTTCGCGACATTCCAAGTCCGAACCGTAACACGCAGCAGCAATGGTGCCCAACTCGACAAACCAAAGGTCATGTCACTTTGAGATTTGATGCCTTTCCCCGCACAGTCTCGGAGAAGACTCCATTGGGGGCCCGTGTAGATCTCCGCAGGGATCAAGGCGGCCTTCAGGGTGTTGGCCGTTGGTTTCTGCCCCTTCTGATATCTGATCGTGTTCACAAAAACACTGTCGAATGGGTCTTGCCACATGAGACACCACCGTCAACAAGATGTGTCTGGAGCCTTGGAGAGGGCCCTGAACCTGTCGTCGTGATTGGTCGTGCTGATACAATGTGGAGGACAGTCTACATGACAGGTCCTGTCTGTTCCTACCCAGACTCAGCCGCTCAAAAAGGGGACATTCTGGCTGCGTGCTACTGGTTCGGCGACCTACTTCCCAACCTCAATCGGCTGAAGGCCTACAATACAAGTCTTTACCCAAAGATGGCAGAGCACTTCCGGGTTCCAGGGGAGTCCTATCGTGTTTTTATCCGAAAGACAAAAGTCGGATTTGGAGGCACTGGCTTCATAGGTAGCTACGTGCTAGAGTATGATGAGGCAGTAGCCGACGAAACAGATGACTCGCTTTTGCTTCTTTTTACACATGAAATGGTCCACAGCTTTTCTGACCTCAGTCACGAAGAGGGCGGCTATGACAACGATTGGTTCAGAGAAGGTAGTGCTTCTCAACAGTTTATTTATATCAAGCTAATGGTATTCTAGGAATCGCCGAGCTTTACTCAGCCTATCTACCATACCGTTTTGGATTTAGAGGCAAAGCCTTTCTGATTGAGAGCCTCAATCGTCATCTTCAGGGATACTTCTCCTCTCCGCGAATCAGCATGGATATTCGCGAAGCAGGTCAAGAAATGTTTTCTGATTGGTATGCCGAATGGATACCGTATAAGAGAGGTTGCATCTATCTGCTTTTCATTGACTGCTGTATGAGAAAGCAAGATGGTCAATGTGACTTATTATACAACGGACGTCTGGATCAGATCGTTGTAGACCTTTCCCATCGATGGAGAGTCGGCGAAACTGTACGGGCTAGCGACTGGCTCAACCAAATCCGCAACGAATTGGATCACTCCAGCTTCTCTTTGGACGAGCACTTCAGGAATATGCTCAATGGCACGCAACTCATGGACTTTTCGGGGCTCTCTTTCAACAAGTCCTCGATATGCTTCATTCCCGTTGAAATCCCAATTCTTGAGTTTGGTTTCGACAAACGTAGCCGGAGCACGCGGGTTATTACAGGCGTTGTTCCTGGCTCCAACGCGGAAACTGCTGGACTGAAAGACGGCATGCATCTCTTGGAAGCATCGAGACCTTCTAATTGCGTTGAGAACGTGAAGGAGATATATCAAGTTAAGGTGCAGGATGGCAATATTGGCCAAACTATTCAATTCTTGCCTAGAAGGCCAGAAAGGGCATCGGCTTGGAAGGTACAGGATAGTGTATCTGAACCCTAAAGATCTTCAAGATAATAATTCTGTCGGTCAAGATATGGCCGTGATCAAAACAGAGCGGTATCCGATTTTGAAGTGACGCAGCCCTCAAACCTCCAGAAACAGATCATTATGCCGTACCCATAAGCAACTCGGCAATCTGCTCGCCCGTCAGATCATCAAAGTCCGCCCTCCAAATTCCACGAGCAGCCAGTGCTTTGTTGGTCCAGTCAGCGCAAAGCTTCTCTTGCTCTTCCGGATCATCTTGTGTTCCGAGAAAGACCAGCCTGCGACATGCACGCCGATAAGCGGAGGCCGATGTCTTTGGGATACCGAACTTGGATGTAAACTGCTCGACTATGCTGTTCGGTGTGGCATATTTGAGTTCGCGATAGTCAGTATAGCCGGCTTGCATGAGGAGAGAAGCTGTTTTCGGTGTGATGGTCAGCTTCTGTTGCAGTATTGCCTGAGCTGTTGCCATCTTGCTGTCGTGAATGCTGGGTCGAGCGCTTTGTGAGATGGGTCCAGAGAACGGGCACTATGACGCAGATGGGGTCAAAGGGAATAACTGTGGAATAGGCTGATACGGTCACTTATCAAGGGTCTAGAGAGCGCGTCCGGAGCGACAATTTAGGTTTCAGAATGCTCAAAGATCGTGACTGCAAGTGAGGAAATATTCACGGTCAGATATTGTCTCGTGTTTCGACTTTTGATAAGCAGGCTTACGCTAAAAAAAAAGCCACAGTTTAACCGTGAATTTATCTTTGTAATAAGTAGGGAAGGTCTAAGTAGCTGGTAAAACTACTCTCTATTAGACTTTATAGCAGAACGGCATATACAGAATGCTCAGTCAATCATAAGTCAGACCGGCTACTCTGCTAAGATCAGGCGGTCTCACATAGGTAAAACGCAGGCAGTCACTAGACTTATCTAAAAGCAAGGCATATAAGCAGTAAATAATAATAGTTAGACATTATTATATTTAATACTATTCTAGGTATTTTTAAAGAGTTTAAATATTTCTTTTAGGTAATAGTATAAACCCGCAGAACTAAATAGGTAGTTTAATAGAGAGAATATAATAGAAACTGTAAATATTAAGATAAGTATAACCTATTAATAGAAGAGTTAGCAACAAGACTTAGATCACTATAATATCAGAGACCTTACCGCGCTCCAATTCTTTTGAGCTCTAAGTGCTCTGTTAATATCCCAATATGCAATTATACACAGTCCACCGGCAAACATGTACAGACTCCCGTTGAGTAGCATGACTGGTATCTGCCAAAGGTACGCCTGCGATGTCACCTGTTCCTGGTACCTCCGGCTTGCCTGAACCGCTGCAGTCGAATTGATGGCTTCCGCACAGGCTGTTTTGCCAATAAGGAGACCTCGAACCATCTCTTGACTGTTCGGATAGCAGCTAATTCGATGCAGAGCCAGAAGCAACTGGGATCCCGCGGCAATTGAAGCTAAGGAAAGAATCATGGCACTGTACCATGCCGCTTTGGTTAGTTGGATGCATGTTGATTCGCTGTTGGCTGCCTCAAAGTGCGGCCAACTGAAGCAGCCGGCGATCAAGCTGCAGACGACTGAGCTCTATGATACCAAAGTGATTAGATCAGAAGATAGTTGTAAAGTCGTGGAGATGGCGAAACTTACAGTGACGATTATCACATTGAGTTGCCATGTCATGTTTTCCTTCCATGTGGCTGTAAGGGCATCGCGGAGCTGTGGATTCGGCTCGTTAAGGAATGCCTGCACAGGTTCGCTTGTAAATTCCCAGGCTGAGGCATGGAAAGGGAGGAGTTGCTTGAAGGTTCGCATAATGTGTGATTGCTGCATTCTGGAGAGTGTTTTCTCGTAACCTCAACGCTATCAATTCAGATACGCACGCAACCACCCTTCGTTCCATTATTCATGGCCAATATTAGCTTTAAATAATCCGCAACCGCTGAGCTAACCGCTGAACCGCGAACCAAGTTTGACTAAAATTAGACACCAACAGCTGAGCTGCGCCCTGCATTGTTGTCTCTCACTGATTGGTCCACACAACCGAGAAAACAGGATCATGCCGACGCCACGGCGGTAATCTTCCCTGGTATTTCACCTGTCTGCCGATTCATACTCGACCAGCTCATCCTTCGCATATCCAGACCTTGATGGTTTTTGTCCTTTTTTAAGATGTTTACTCCACGCGCCAACTTCACAGGCGAGAGAGAGAAAAACCCTAACGATCTCATTGAATCTATTCTTTCCAAACACGATGCCGATCTGTACAAAGAAGAACAGACCGGAAAATCTGTCTTTATTATCAAGTGGGGGAAGACCCCACGCTCAGGTATCAGCTTTCATTTTGCTCTCCTTCTTGTCGACGATAGCGAAGATTCGTACCCAACAGCTGGGACCATTGGTACAACCTTTAGTTGGGGATCATTTGAAGATAACCAGCTTATTAAGACCGGAGGATCTACGAAGTTGAAGGCTTACAATTTTCGACGTGAGATGGAGTACGGCAACACGTACCAGTGGGTTGGGCGAACAAAGGCGCCGCCTGAGTATATCGAGTTAGTAAGTACGTTGGCTGAATAAATAACCCTAAAATCCTCAGCACGAGCCTTTATTCTAATCCCCTTGAAAAAAAAACAGTGAATGATTTCGGAGACTACTATAACTTAGTTACCAACAATTGTCGCATAGTCACAGTCAAGGTCGCCAAGTTCATCACGAACAACCAGTGGAGGGAAGAACGAAAGAACAGGAATGCTCTCAATATTCTCAAAGGCTTGGGACAAATTTCATCGCTTGGCCGAGCAGCTGGTGCGGGAATTTGACAAAGAGTCAGGTTTAGCAACTTTCTTTATGACAGCTACTGCAAGAATAACGTAATAGTCTTCCTGTAATGAAGCTGATCTTAAAGAGGGCCTTAGATTCCAGGTGGCTTGGCCTGGTAGTCTTCGCGACAATTCCATTGTTGAACACGCTTAGGCAGATAATATGTATATAGTGCGAGATAGGCTGTCTATCTCAATCGTTCACACCACACACTCAGCAGACAAGGAGAACTGTATCTATTGTTTATATAATGACTTAATCATGGTTGCTTTTATCTACTGATCTTTTAACGGAAGATCCGATAAAAGATGTAATTTGAAGGACATAAAAAGGATAAACTCCTAGCAATCACGTCAGCAGTCAGTCATGGCGTAGAAAGATTTACATACTATTAGCCATACAGGGAAGAATGTCACCATGAAGCGCAATATGCGGGCCCGATGGCCTTCCCATATCTCTCGCTTATAGTTCTTGCCAAGGATCTGGCGTACGACGATATGGGCATATTCGTCCGCAGGCATGCCATTCTTGTTTCCTCCGTTCTTAACAGACTCAACCGTGCTTTTAATAGGTCGATACAGTGAGTTTTCAGAGATGAGAACACCGTCTCGGAGGATGTTACTACGGACATAACCAGTCACAACCTCAAGGACTTCGATAGACAAGGGTCTCAGTTCCTAGAGTCTATTATTAGCTCTGTACTATAGGCATTTACTTGTAGATAGATCCATTTCAGCTTACCACGCGAAGAGTCTTTGTATACTGACTGAGGGCCGCCTTGGAAGCGTTGTACACTGACTGACATACAACAGGAACGTCACGGGTGACGCTTCCAATTTGAACAATACGCGGCCGAGGAGCCTTTCGCAAAAGCGGGATGAAGAGCTGGCACATCTGCATGACAGCTACGACATTGACTGAGAATAACTTCGTAACTTGGTTGACGTCAATGTCAGTAGCTGGAGTTGCGTAGTGCATCCCCGCATTGTTGATGAGAATGTCTAGACGGCCTTTGGTGTATTTGGTGACCGAGTCTCTGAGCCTTTCGATACTTGTGGAGTCGCCAAGCTCTAGAGGAAGCGCAATGATGTTTGCATGCTGTCTTGTGAGGGTGTCGAGAGACTCAATGCGCCTAGCTGTGGCGAATACTGTGTAGTTGTTCTTGGCAAGGGTAATAGCAAGTTGCTCACCGATGCCACTGTTGCAGCCAGTGACGAGGGCAAAAGGAGGTCCGTATGAGGCAGTCATAGTAAGATTACCACGGGTGCATGAGAAAGCGTAATCATATTGGTCCCTATCTTATATGCCACGCAGAACTGGGGCTCGTGAGGTGAAGTTGCGACGCGGTCGAGAGTTTGCCGCGGATTTCTAGGGCAAGTTTCATCAAAACCGAGGCTCAAATTTTACATGAATCACAAGGCACGGAATCACGGTCAAGTAGGACTCTCCGATTAACTTATCTCTTGGGGTCGGACAAGCCCGACGCCTGACTCCTGCTCTAACGGTGGATCCTCCGACGCTAACTTTACCAGCCGCGCCACCCATGATTTTAGGGTGGTATTAGACCACGCCGGGGAAGTAAAGACAGTGCCTTGCTTCCCCCTTGGTTGCGTGATGGCCACATACCCTGTTCAGCTAAGATTTTCTTGTAGCTATCTCCTATTAGTATTTCTCTCCTGCAGATGGATAATGCAGGTGACTGAATGGGGCGGGGGCACGGGACATCGTACTCAGTTCAGGTACTAGTAATATTTGTTTCTGCATGAAACCAGGTTCGCAACCACCCTTGTAAAGACATAGGGATACAACGATACAGTATGTAAGACACTTGTAAGACACGGAATCCAACATGCCTGGAATCTGGAATTGTGGCAACCTATATAGTAAGCTATATAAATGCACAGACAACTAAGGGCAAATGATATATATATAGCAACAGTAAGGACATTTCGGGCTTCCCGGGCCTAGAGCCCTATAAATATATAACTTAAATACTAATATATTAGTCTTTAAATATTATATATAGAATTATATCTTTAATATAGAATTATTTTAAAAGACATTATATACTATACTTATACTAAGCTGAGTAAAGAAGAATATAATATAAAGAATTTCATAGAAACCTAAGACTAAAGAACAGCGAGGACAGCTGAAACACTGAAGCGATTGCCATGAAAATGGTGTGTGGCTAAGACAAGTTGGCGAATCAGCAAACTCCTGTGCCGTGTTTCAGATACTAGCCGCTTTGATCTACTTACCAGACTTCAGGACAAGCTGTAGAT